>CAUYQS010092580.1:0-11144 GCA_963574585.1 Otolemur crassicaudatus | reverse complement strand
ACTGCTAGCTCATATCTAGCTAGTTTGACCTGAAGTGGAATGTCTAGCTTTCCTGACATAAACAGCGTAAGCAAGTAAGACTCTAAGTAATCAAAAGTCATCGGGTATTAGGCTTTTCAATAAATACTTTTTTTTTTTTTTGAGACAGAGCCTTACACTATCCCCCTGGGTAGAGTGCTGTGGCATCACAGCTCACAGCAACCTCCAACTCCTGGGCTCAAGCGAGTCTCCTGCCTTTGTGTTCCAAGTAGCTGGGACCACAGGCGCCCACCACAACACCTGGCTTTTTTTTTTTTTTTTTTTTTTTTTTTTGGTTGCAGCTGTCGTTGTTTGGCGGGCCTGGGCTGGATTCAAGCCTGCCACCTTAGGTGTATGTGGCTGGCGCCTTAGCCACTTGAGCCACAGGCGCCGAGCCAGTCCTTTAATATTTTAAAGATAATACATTTTATTTTATTTATTTATTTATTTTTTGAGACGGAGCCTCAAGCTATCCCCCTGGGTAGAGGGCCATGGCATCACAGCTCATAGCAACCTCCAACTCCTGGGTTCAAACGAGTCTCCTGCCTCAGCCTCCCAAGTAGCTGGGACCACAGGTGCCCGCCACAATGCCTGGCCATTTTTTGGTTGCAGCCATCATTGTTGTTTGGCAGGCCCAGGCTGGGGATTCGAACCCGCCATCTTAGGTGTATGTGGCTGGCGCCTTAGCCGCTTGAGCCACAGGCGCCGAGCCAAGATAATACATTTTAGAATTAATGTACTGTTCCTTGAAACATTTATCAAAAGCCTTACTTAAACTAAATAAGATACATAGGTATCTAGTACTGACAGATGGAGGTTGCAATCCTGTAGGCTTCTAAAGTTTAGGAAGATATGGTTGTATACAGGTGGCTAGTTTTTGTTAGAATTATTATTATACTTAAGATGTTGGCATTAGTTTATCTCATCATCTGCTTTTTGACTAGATGTTTATATAACAGAAAACAGGTACCTGTGACAATATGAGAAGTTGGTTTATAATTTTATTAGAAGTTGAGAAAAGAGTGTTTAAAACCAGTTTCACTAAGTATCTTTGTGATGGATTTTGAGAAAGATAGGACGTAATCACAGGCATTTTGACCACATTCCAACCTGTATGAAGCTTGACTTGACATTTAAGGCTGCACACACAAATAGAGAGAAATGTTGTAAAAGCCAGAGGCTACCGGAAATTCAGGTTTCCAGAGCCATTGTGATTTAACTGAACCTTTTTCCATAAGCTCTTTAGATTGGTCACTTAAGCCCTAAGGAGGACTCTTAATACTTTATGGCTAGGGGCTTTTCAAGTTACCTTCTTAAATGCTGCTTTGGGTTTCTTTGTGGAATCACCTCTTCTTCCTTTTTGTAAAATACTCTGATAACTTTGAATGTTTAAAAGCATGAGCATTGCTCAGCAAAAATGAGGCCATTCCTTCACAAAGTATTCATATTGTTTGGTATGCTAACTAGACTCTTAAATGAAAGTATCATGTAAAGAAGAAAGAGCGTCAAATAATTTTCTAGATAAAATTCTCATCCATCTACTCCTTTGCAGAGCAGGAAACTAATGCTTTCTTGAAAGTGTATTTGAAGTCATTATTGTGAAGCTATGAAAGATTCCAGATAAGCTGTAGTTTTCCAACAACTTTGCTTTTGACATACTTTTCCTTCTGCAAACCATCAATGATTATTTTTACAAAAATACTGCCATTTGGGAGCAGTATTCCCCATGCTGGTGTTAATAAAATATTCTCCAACCACATGTTTTTAGGAAATACCGTGTTAAATCATGTTTTCAGTTGCACCATTTCTCTTAGTTCAGAGTTTTCAGTTCGTTATGTATTGTGACGCTCAAGAGTAGAAGTTTATGAGCTTAAATCTGTGTTTACCTATTAATGTCTTGTGGAATTTAGAGAGGCTGATAATCATAGTCATTTGTAGAGTTCCTTATTTATTTAGTTAGTTAGTTTTTTGAGAGACAGACTCTCGCTTTGTTGCCCTAGGTAGAGTGTCGTGGTGTCATAGCTCACAGCAACCTCCAACTCTTGGGCTCAAGGGATCCTCTTTTCTTAGCCTCGTGAATAGCTGGGGCTACAGGTGCAGACCACATCACCCAGCTATTTTTTAGAGATGAGGGTCTCACTGTTGCTCAGGCTGGTCTTAAACTCCTGAGCTCAAGCATCCACTCGCCTTGCGCTCCCAGAAGGTTGGAATTACAGGCGTGAGTGACCACACCCAACCCAGAGTTACTTTTTTTAAAACTTCTGTTTCTTTCACTATAAACAGTGTTTCTCAAAAATTGAATCTCAGAGTATATAAAATTAGATTTTTGAAAATTATCTTGCTTTTTAAAAAAACTATTAAATATGAAGTGTCCAAAATTATACTTTCTAAAGGATTCCAGATTTGTGTTTGGGCCAGTAAGGATGAATTTGTGATATGAATTTAAAGATGCACGGGCTTCCCAGTTTGTTGGAAATAATGCAGCTATTAAAGCTGCAATTTCACTATTATCTCTGAGGTTTTGCTATTTGACCCCATTCAGGTATCCATGCTTTTTACAGCTCTGGTACACGATAGGGAAGGAGAAAGTGAAACTGAGCAAAAGTCAAATTAAACTTACGAATATGTAGACCAGCTGCACCAGCTTCAGAGTAGGCTTCAATACTTTGTCCTTTTTTCTTTCCTATTTTAGTTACAATATTTAATTTCAATACTAGGATGTTTATTGAAGGATTTTTATAATACCTTGATAATTGAAGTATTAGGACAGTTTAATCCAAAGTAAATTTACCAAAATGTTTCTTTTCATTCCTGTGATAGTCTACTTTCTATATATCTATTATAAATAAGTTAATTAAAATACTTTTTGCCCTTTAACTTTTGAGCTTTATTGCATTTGGCAGATTGTACTTATTTATGCTATATGACCAAAACTTCCAGTGCTTATATAAACCATTCCATTCGTATTATTTAAAACCAATAGGTTTATAAACTTCCCACCTTGATAAGTAGAATAGAAAGAATACAAAGAGAAGGGAGTAAATCGTTGAGGTGGTTAAATATTAGGAGCAGTTAGTTGTTAGGCTTGGTTCTTGATGAAGTGAAGACTTACCCCTCAGTACTTTTCAATTAGGAAGCGCACCTCTCATGTTGGGTGCGTCAGTGTCTGGGGTAGTACATGAGTATCATTTGCAAAATGCACTTTCCAAAAAACACGGTTTTATTTTATAAAATGAAAAAACATAATTTTATAATACAACCCATGAGAAGTAAAACTCAATAGACTACTCCTTGGCTGGTCAGGGGACGGTAGAAGGCCCAACGGAACCCACAAGCTGACTTGGGGATTTGATGAGAAGATGGCGAGGGTAAGTGTACCAGAAAGGACCACAGGTCGGGAGAAAACGCGAGGGAGAAACAATGTAAAGGATGAAAAAAACTAAAGGCCATTTACCAATGAGAAATTGGTCTAAGCAGTTGTTGCCCGTCCGTCGCCTTGACACTGCAGTTGCCTCTGCTTTTGCCACAGGCAACCACAGGCATGAGGGCCCTGACAGGACATCTTTTAGCTTCTGTATTAAAAGTAATCCACTCTCACTTATAATTTATTTTTCTTCATCTGGCATGTCTTTCAAATTTAAAACAGTACAGATAGGGTGGCGCCCGTGGCTCAAAGAAGTAGGGCACTGCTGGCCCTATATACAGGAGGTGGCAGGTTCAAACCCGGCCCCAGCCAAAAACTGCAACAAAAAAACAGTACAGATATGGTGGCCACAGCACACGAGAATTTCTCAGTTACACAGGAAGGGAATAGGTGATGTTCTCAGTGATAGTCAGGACGTCCCTCTTACCCCCATCCTTTAGTATCTTAAACAGCTGCATTATCTTTGTGTTTTCCAGTTTTTGAGACAGTGTCCTTGAGTTCAGACTCTATCTTCCAGAGGGCAGTTTCGCTCCTCCACTCTTCTTACTTGGACTCTGCATCTGAGCATGGTTTTCAGTACAGTCAAGTGACTTTGGTGAAAAATGACATTATCTTAAATGAGGTGAGGTGTTTGGTACATACTGTGTGATAGTTTTGTTTTAGTTTTAACACAAATAGACCCCTCATCTTTGGTACATAAGTGTAGCTCTTTCCAGCTATCATTTTTCAGGTAAGATGAAAGATCCTTGGAAGTAGTCACTTGGAAGGTAATATAGTCTAGGGAATAGAAAAATAATACCTTTAAGTAGTTTTATACAGGAGGAATTTTAAAAATTAATATAAGGCTAAATAGCATTTGTTTTTTTCTTTCTTTATACAGTACAAAACTTTTTACCAACAAAAAAAAGCAAATAACTATACTCAGGAAGAACTTCAAGAAACTCACGGGTTTCTTCTTTTTGAAACTGAAAGTCAGGTAAGGGAATTAGGTGTAGAAAATTAATTTTGTGGCATTAATGGTATCATTAGTCTTAAATATTGGTGCTTCAGTTCTATAAAATGTTTCTGATTAACAGTTCCTCAGTGTTTTTGTTAGTTTGGTAGTAGTATAAATGACACTGGCAAAAACCAGAAGAGATTTGGTATCTGGAACTGTGTTTTGTTTTGTTTTTAGAGACAGAGTTTCACTTGATTGCCCTTGGTAGAGTGCTATGGCATCACAGCTTACAGCAACTTCCAACTCCTAGGCTTAAGCGATTCTCTTGCCTCAACCTCTGAGTAGCTGGGACTACAGGCACCCGCCACAATGCCTGGCTATTTTTGTTGCAGTTTGGCCGGGGTCGGGTTTGAACTTGACACCCTCGGTATATGAGGCCAACGCCCTACTCACTGAGCGACAGGCGCCTCCCTGAAACTATATTTTGTTAATGAAGACTTAGATCCAAAGTAACCTTGGATATGGACTCTGATGTCTACAGCTTTTCATGATTTCTCTTTAGTTTTTTTGTTTTGTTTTGAGACAGAGTCTCAAGCTGTTTCCCTGGGTAGAGTGCCATGATGTCATAGCTCATAGCAACCTCTAAGTCTTGGGCTCAGGTGATCCTCTTGTCTCAGTTTTTCTGTTTTTAGTAGAGATGGGGTCTTGCTTTTACTCAGGCTGGTCTTGAACTTGTGAGCTTAAGCAGTCCAGCTGCTTTGGACTCCCAGAATGCTGGGATTACAGGCGTGAGCCACCGTGCCCAACCCTGAATGCCATGGTATCATCATAGCTTACAGCAACCTCAAACTATTGGACTTAAGGGATTCTCTTGCCTCAGCCTCCTGAGTAACTGGGACTATAGGCACCAGCCATAACACCTGGCTATTTTTAGAGATGGAGTCTCATTCTTACTTAGGCTGGTCTAGAACCCATGAGCTTAGGCAGTCCACCCAGCTCGGGCTCCCAGAGTGCTAGGATTACAGGGTTGAACCACCGTGCCCTGGCCATCTTTGTTTGTAAGTGGGTAAGATTTGGATTAATATAGGTTTTTTTTAAGTGTCAGTAATGCCCTGTAATGGAGTGAATATCCAGATATTCCTCCATTTTTGATCATTTACATAGATGTATTTTGTTTCCTGTTGAGACCTTTCAAGTTTAAATTCCATGATTTTGGATGGGTGCAGTGGTTCATATCTATAATCCTAACACTCTGGGAGGCTGAGTTCAATACCAGCCTGAGCAGGCACAAGACCCCATCTCGACTAAAAATGAAAAACTGAGGCAAGATCACTTGAGCCCAAGTTTGAGATTGCTGCAAGCTATGATGCCATAGCCTTCTAGCAAGAGCAACAAAGTGAGACTCTGTCTCAAAAATAAATGAATAAATAATAAATTACATGATTTGGGGGATAAGATGGATGCTTTCAGCGTTCTAGTTAGTTGGAATTATTTTATTCAGTCATCCCTGTTGTACAGTTGCCTGTATCTAAAATGTGGGAAAAGAGAACTGTGTACAGGGTACGTCTCCAAAGGTATGTATGGCTTCCTAGATATAATTTAAACAGAATTAAAGATCTTTTATTACAACTTAAAATAATTTGACCAGCACAGTGGCTCATGTTTATAACCTTAGCACTTTGGGTGGGTGAGGCAGGAGGATTGCCATGAGGCCAGGAGTTCCGGTTTGCAGTAAGGTATGATGACATCACTATGTTTCAGCCAGGGCAACAGAGCCAAGACTCTGTCTTTTAAAAAAAAAAAAACTGTCTTAAAGTAATTCAGATGTAATAGTTTGGTTGGGTTAATGGTTTAGAAAGAATAAGGGCAGATTTGCTTAAAGAATAATTAACACTAATATATAAGAATTATATAGTAATACTAGAAAGCTTATACCTTTTTAAATCCAAATAAGATGTGCTATGAATTCACAACAAAAATAACATGTGAAGATAAGATATTTTCAGATTTAGTGGTTTTAAGTTTATAATTGTAAAAGAAATAATCACAAGAGGCTTTATCTGGGACCATTTAATTTAGTTTTGCTGGTAACATTTTTATTTATTTATTTATTTTTGCAGTTTTTGGCCAAGGCTGGGTTTGAACCTGCCACCTGTGGCATGCGGGGCCGGTGCCTTATCCCTTTGAGCCACAGGCACTGCCCGTTGGTGACATTTTTGTTAGTAGAAATGGTAAAATTTTATGAACATTTTGCAGCAGTAATCAAACACAGTTGCTTTACATAAGCTTGCTTTGTACCATGTATACATACAGTGAACAGATTCATTGTATTTTCAAGTTCATCAGTTATAGCCTTACTTCATTGCCTCTTCAAAGACTGGTAATCATAAGCCAAGTAACATCTCTTGTTTAAAGGCAAAATTAGCATGTCAGCGTGGACTCCGTGTTGGCAGGAGCACTGTCACTACTCTTGGTGATCCAGCCAAAGGTAAGACTACAAAGGAAAAGACCTCTCTTTCACTAGATGAAGTGAAGTTTAGTTGATTTCATTAGTACAAACGTAGCAACTATGGAATGTGGAGGGTGGGAGAGGAAATAATCAAATAGAAGGTTTTAAACTTAAATTATAGTGAAAACAGAAAAAGACAAAAAAGAGAAGCAGATCGGTAGGGAAGCTGATGAGTTAATAGAAAAGTAATCTAGGCTTGGCGCCTGTGGCTCAAGTGGCTAAGGCACCAGCCACATACACCTAAGGTGGCGGGTTCGAATCCAGCCTGGGCCCACCAAACAACAATGATGGCTGCAACCAAAAAATAGCCAGGCGTCATGGTGGGCGCCAGTGGTCTCAGCTACTTGGGAGGCTGAGGCAAGAGACTCGCTTGAGCCCAGGAGTTGGAGGTTGCATTTGCTCATTTGTACAGTAGATTAAATTACCTTACAGAATTGTTGTGAAGAATAAATGAGGCTATGTAAAATGCTTATTCCAGGAGCTGGCATGTGGTCATCAGTGAGTGGACAGTACTACTTTTGTGAGTTAACTTTGAGAAATAATGAGATTTTCATAAATGTTTCTCAAAAATAGCCTATAAGTGGTAAAAATAGTTGCTGGCTGCCATGGCCTATGCCTATAGTTTCAGATTCTCTGGAGACTGAGGCAGGAGGATCACTTGAGCCCAGGAGTTCAAGTCTAGTCTGAGCAAAATAGATTCTGTCTCTAAAAATGAATTGAAATAAAATAAAAATAGCTGGGAAAGGAATCAGAACTGTGTTTGAAGCTGGGTTGGTAAGAGTGGGTGTATGTTGAAGCCCAGACACTGTTAGTGAAATGGTATAGAGGAAAGTGAGGATCAGCACTTTGGATCATTTATGGGTGTGGGGAGATGCAGGGAGCATAACACATAGCATGAGAAGGTATCGGGAGCAGTTCTTTGAATGAAGAATCAGAAAATATTGTCATAAGAAGGAGAAGATCTGGCTTGGTGCCTGTGGCTCAGACGACTAAGGCACCAGCCGCATACACCTGAGCTGGCGGGTTCGAATCCAGCCTGGCCCGCCAAACAACAATAACAGCTGCAACCAAAAAGCAGCCAGATGTTGTGGTGGGCGCCTGTAGTCCCAGCTACTTGGGAGGCAGAGTTAGGAGAATCACTGGAATCCAGGAGTTGAGGTTGCTGTGAGCTGTGATGCTGCAGCACTCTACCCAGGGCGACAGCTTGAGGCTCTGTCTCAAAAAAAAAAAAAAAACAACCAAAGTGCAGAAGATCTCAGGAAGAGAGGGGATGTTTAACAGTGCCAGGTGCTATAGAATGTTGAAGTCAGGACCCAGAAAGACAATGGGGCTTCATGGCTAGATTGCTGATGACCTTTTTTAGAAAACAACACTGCTTTATTGAGATACATGAGATCAGACGATTAAGTTGGTGAACTCATCCTGGAAAGTGCTACTCACCTCGCTGATTATCAGTATGGTTACCTTTGAAGTACTACCCTTGGCCATCTGTGACAGTAGTGATTTTCAGCAATGAGGTGTGTAGCACCTTTTCTAGGATGATTTTGCAAACTTGATTGTCCAACCTCATAATTCACATACCATTGAATCCATCGATTTAAAATGTACAGCTCAATGTTGTAGCATGTATCAGTAGTACTTCATTCCTTTTATGGGTGAATAATACAGTCATACACTGCTAAATGACAGGAATACATTCTGAAAAGTGGGTTGTAGACAATTTTGTAGTTGAGTGAAGTCATAGAGTGTGTTTGCTCAGACTCAGGTGGCATGGTCCACTGTACATGGAGGTGCAGGCTGTTCTCCTAGGAACCTGCACACTGTGTGGCTGTGCAGAGTACTATACTATTGTAAGACAGTGGTAAATGTTTGTGTATCTCAACATAGACAAGGTAGTTAAAATAGGCATTAATAGTCTTAGGGGACCACCGTTGTCATATGCCTGGTCCGTCATTGACTGTAATGTCTCTGGTGTGTTACCATGTTTCATGTTATGGTTATAGCACATTTTTAAAAGTCTGTTCATCAATTCTTGGACGTTTTGAGTTGTTCTGACCTTTGGCTGTTATGCATAATGCTACTATGAACATACGTGTGCAAGTTTTTGTGGGGACATGGGTTTTCATTTCTCTTGATTACATCACTAGCAGTGGGGTCACTGGGGCATATTGGGAAGTCTGTGTAGAGCAAAAAGTTTTCAAACTTCCTTCACCTCATCTTCTAAATGTTAAAGCTTATAAATTGATGACCCCAGCAACTCTACATAAAACCTTTTTTCTTCTCTATTTTTTCACCCTCTTTTCATTATGAAAAATTCAAACATGTAGGAAAAGTGGAGAGCACAATATAACACGCCCGTCACCTGAGTTTCACAGGTGCTGTTTGGCGTTCTTTTCTTTCTTTTTTTTTTTTTTTTAGAGACAGAGTCTTACTTTATCACTGTTGGTAGAGTGCCATGGCATCACAGCTCACAGCAACCTGTAGCTCTTGGGCTTAGGCGAGTAACTGGAACTACAGGCACCCACCACAACACCTGGCTATTTTTTGTTGCAGTTTGGCCAGGGCCCGTTTTGAACTTATCACCCTCGGTATATGGGGCTGGTGCCCTACCCACTGGCCACAGGCACCGCCCCAATCCCGTGATTTTTTGTGGGTTGTTACTGACAAATACACATTCTTCTCTGTTATATGATAGTAATAGTAATACTTTCTATCATTATGACGTTCCATGTTTTTAAATGTTCATGAGAACCTTGAGGC
Source organism: Otolemur crassicaudatus (assembly GCA_963574585.1). Taxonomy (NCBI): domain Eukaryota; kingdom Metazoa; phylum Chordata; class Mammalia; order Primates; family Galagidae; genus Otolemur; species Otolemur crassicaudatus. Next base: position 1,496 of record CAUYQS010092580.1, on the reverse strand, counting down.
TCCTACCTGGAACCCAGGCTTCTGACCACAGATTTGTCACTCTCTTCCACTACATCACACTTTTCTCACTTTGCTGTTATATTTCAGGAGAGATGTTTCTGTGAGGAAGAGCTCTGATGTCTGTCCTTCCCTCCTTGTTTTCACTGCTCCTGCCTCGTTGAGATCTTCTTTGCCTGCCTCAGCTACTTCTAACTGTTCCCCTCGTCTTTCCTCTCCAGTGGGCAGCGTGCTGTTCAAAACCTTAGATTGTTCTTTGCTGTCCAGCTCCAGCCTTCCCCTTCAGCCTCGGTCTCCCCTGCTTTCTCCTCTGCTTCCAACTCTGTGGCCTGTGCTCTAAACACCCGATGGTCTTTTATGCTTTTACAAGGTCTGATAATTAAGTTCTCAAACTCATCCTAGAAAAAGTGCTACACACCTCATTGCTGAATATCTCTGTGGTCTCCTTCAAGTCCTCCCCTTGGGAACCTATGTGCTGATGCCAGTGTGTAGGCCACCCTTCAGAGCAGTGTTGGAGCTTTGTTTCTAGCATGACCATCAGAGCTGTCATCATACAGCGCACAAAACCAAGTAACAGTAATGAACACAACTCAGCAAGACACCGCCACACGTCAGCGTAGGCACAGTTGTGAGACACTGATACACCAGGGTGATGAACCCTTACCAAGTTGTACAGTGCTACCAACATAGGCACGTGTCGATAAGCTCGAGAACTTAATTGTCTTACTTTGTAGGACAACAGCTCTGAAGGTCATTCCAGAAAGAGTTCCAAAATTGCTTTGAAGTTTGAACTAGACACTGGCATCAGTGCACAGCTTCCCCAGGGGAGTCCTCTGAAGGCCCCATAGTGACACTCAGCAGCGAGGGAGTACTTTTTCTAGGATGAGTTTGCAAACTTCATTGTCAGACCTCAAATGCTTTCGTTCATTCTCTTCTCTACTTAGGATTTCATTGCTCTCTCTAAAGAACTTCTTGCCCAGTCAGATAAAATTATATTATTTCTGTTCTTACAGTTTTTTATACATACCACTTTGCAGCATTTAATAGTACTTATTTCCATTTCTTTGTGCCCTGATATTTCACAAATATTTAAACATCTGTAACATACGTTGGGCTGTGGTGTAGCTACAATGGCAAATAGAACAAATACAACCTTGCTGTAATGGGATTCGTAATGAGAATAAGCATTTTTGAGGCAGGAACTTTATGTCACTGCTGTGTATCATAAAACTGTTGTGTAGTACACGTGATTAAATAAAAAAGCTTACTGATATTTTTTATAAAGAATAACTTGAGGCTCGGCGCCTATAGCTCAACCGGCTAAGGCGCCAGCCACATACACCTAAGGTGGAAGGTTCGAATCCCCAGCCCGGACCCGCCAAACAACAATAATGGCTGCAACCAAAAAATAGCCGGGCGTTGTGGCGGGCGCCTGTGGTCCCAGCTACTTGGGAGGCAGAGGCAGGAGACTCGCTTGAGCCCAGGAGTTGGAGGTTGCT
>CAUYQS010092578.1:0-21313 GCA_963574585.1 Otolemur crassicaudatus | reverse complement strand
AGGCGCCCGCCACAACGCCCGGCTATTTTTTGGTTGCAGCCATCGTCGTTGTTTGGCAGGTCCGGGCTGGGGATTCGAACCCGCCACCTTAGGTGTACGTGGCTGGCGCCTTAGCCGGTTGAGCTATAGGTGCCGAGCCACCATGAATTTCTTATATGAAAAACTTCTGATTGAATTCTTCCTCTAGACCAGTGATTGTAAAACTAGGCTGAACATTGGAATTCCTGGAGGCCTTGAAGAAATAATAATGGGAAAATGTCACAGCAGATTTTCACTGGTTTCTTGACCAGTGTATTAATATGACAGATAATCCTCAGAAAGAAATGAGCATATGTTCTATGTGTATAAAAGAACATGGGTCAAAATCCCAGTGACTCGGTGAAATTGCTATACGGCATTAAGCAAGTGATTTTCCATCTATGAATATCAGAATATTCGTGAAGATATAATCATGTCTGCCTTGCTTGACTCATGAAATAGCTGGGAAGATCAAACATTTTTTGTAAACTTTGAATCATCATACAAATACTATCATTACCATTATTATCATCTGTCAAATTGTCAAAGATTGCTTTTCCAATTTCTCCTTGGGCACATCTCTGCTCACCCAATAGAATTCCAAACATGTCTATACTTTCCTTCTCTTTTCTAGATTTGATATTTTTTCATCTTCATTATTTGTTCCAGAAAATAAAACCATAAAACTTCTTAAAAATATACATATTAATGGGGAATCAAGAAAAATAATGAAAGGAGAATTCAAATTATCTTTTAGACTAAATGTACATGAAACAAGATTTTCTTCAGCCTTTTTAAGTATTTTATGTTTAGCTCGGAGTTAAGAGCACCATTCTTCAATTAAGAGAAAAATGTTCTGGCCTTCCCTTTGTCCTGATAAGCTCTGTGGTCTTATGGATGTTTATAGAAAGTAACTGCCAGAAGAATGAAGAGGCACACAACTGTAATGTCTGGTAAATACAGGTTGGCTTTAGGGAAAAACAATTTGTAATTGTATAAAACCCCAGATATCAGGAAAAAAAAATCGACTGATGCGTGCCACAACGTGAGGGTGTCTTAAAGAAACATGCTTAGTGAAAAACAGCCAAATGCAAAACAGGCAATGTTGTATTCTACTTATGTAAAATTCTGGAACAGGAAAATCAAGTGACATAAAAGAAATTAGTGGTCCTGGGATCAGGGAGAGCGACATGGCTTAGTCACAAAGGAGAATGAGGGAATTTTGGGGCATGATGGAAAAGTTCTAAAACTTGGTCATGGCAGGGATTGCACATGGAAATGTTCACTTCAAGTGTGTGAATTTTATTATATGTAAATTGTGCTCCAGTAACCCTATAAAAAAATAATACATCCAATAAGATTTCCTGACAGAAATGGTGTTTGAGAAAAAGAAATAGGGTCAAAACCAAAACTGCCACCTTTTTGTCCTCATCTCCTGGTAGAAATTTCTTATTTGCTAGGTAGAAGACTTTGGTAAGATGCTGTTTTGATAGAGCATTTCAGCTTTGGATGTATTAAATGTGAGATCTTTAGTGCACAGCCTATCGGAGTGGCTAATTAGGCATTTAGATATATGAATCTTAAGTGAAGAGATAAAGCCTAGAAATATGTATTTAGGACATATCAGTGGATATGTAGTGTTAAAGGCCAGGAAATTGAAAGAGAATAATATTTTCTATCGATGAATGTTGATTTATAAAAGAAAAAGGGTACTAGAAGAAATTTCCAAATTCTATCATTTATCATTTCTATTTAAATGTACATGACCCATCCCAGACTCCAACTTAACTATAGGAAAAATGTTGGCTGCTTTTTTTCTTATCATTTTCTCATTGCCTGGCTAAATGCCTGATTCAAAAGTGTTCATTAACAGTGACGGTGGATTGAACGTGCTGCCTTAAGAGCATTCAGCTCAGAGAAAACTAGAAAGAATAGATCAAACTGGTATCATCATCTAGAAGCCTTAGTAGATTTTGAGAAATTATTTATAATTTGAGAACACAAAATATTTACTAATTGAAACCGAATCTAATCGTATTAGAATAATTTAACAAAAATCCTATGTATTAGGAACAGTGTGAACTTCTGGCTCCTTTATAGTCGAGTGGGATGGAAGTAGCGATTCCTTTCCATTGCTGTCTCTGCTCCCCTGATATTGACTGTGGAGATCCAGGAACCTATTGTCTATTTCTGGGATTCCACTTACTCACTTTGGTTGGCCAGTAACAGCCAGTACATTGCTTGGCTGATGACACATTTGTCTTGATTCACGTTCATACTGTATCTGAAACCACCGGCCTTGTATCAGGTCTCTTATTTTTTAGTAGACATTTGCTCTCAACGGCAGAGTTAACCTGGCCGTTTTGTTTTTCCTTGCTGAGTGGTCTGACTTTAATGAGGCACTTTATAACTTATGCTAGATAGGTTAGAGATTCTTTATCGTCTGTCACTACTTCAGGGAACATATTTTGGAAGTGATAGTGGCTTGGTTCTGAAAAGCTAGTCAAATTATAAAACAACCAATGGCTGTTAGTTTCACACTGTCTGATAAACTCCATGACTGATGTACTGAATGTCTTCTTCTCACTGGGGATGTAATGCGTGATAGTCATGACGCTATGCTGAGTTACTATCAAATTCAAGCCATGGTCAACAGATACTAATAAATCCCTGCTAATTCAAACAACTATTGATCTATTTCTATTGTAGGCATAGACTTATATTGAAAGTCCCTATTTCTGTATGTTGATATGTAAATATACAAAATACATACATATGTATGAGTATTTCTTTTGAAATCAATCATTAATATTCACCTATCAGAGTCTTATTTAAATAAGCATTTTTACTTCAATAAGGCACAAAAACTGTTTTTTTCTCATTCTGCACTGCTATACTTTGCAGTTTCTTCTAATAACATCTCCTTACTCTTTGGTAGGCTTAATTAGATACTGTTACTTCCACCTTGGATTAAGACAGAAGTTTAAATTGATCTATTATCAATTGATAAACTTGATTATCAACTGATGACTAATCAATACTCAGATCTGAAGCATGGATTGTGACTAATTCAGCTTCCTGTGTTTATCGTTTTATTCCTTATTAACTCCACATCATAATAGAAATGATAAGTACTATAATAATATCGATTTTAATCTTATTTTATATTATCCATTTAAAGAAAATTATATTGTTAATTTATAATGAAGAAATGACACCTTTGTTAGAATTTTTCAGTTTTGAAAACACATTATTCCAAAGGAGGATAAAAGTTAAGCCTAGGAAAAGCTCCTTTCTTCATCAAATATGCTGCTTCTCCTTGTTAATTTTCTGGTGAGTCATTAAGTCATTGTCATCATTATTCTTCAAATATATTTACTCTTAATAATTATGTGTATCTTCAGATATTTAGTTGTTTTAAATTTGGAAAGCCATGAAAATGAAATGGACACATTTGTATGAAAAGCAAACCAGGGAGGTTTATAAATGTAAATCAAGCTAACATTAATGTTAAGATATATTTTGACCAAATATAAAGAAGTATATTAGTTTTATTTAAGCAACATCATGCAACTATTAATTTTGTTTATTCACTTACATATTCAGGGCGTAAACAACAATTTACCAACTATTAAAAAAAGCTTAACAAATTATTAAGAGGTATAGAAAAAGGATGTTGGAAATACATTATTAAAATCAATTTAACTATTCATTGCAAAGAATGTAGTTTTCAAATGGAGTTTTAACATAACTAAACTGTCATCTTTTCAAAGAAGAATTATTTCCCTAAAACAGCCACACACACTAAGGCACATACACACACATTAATGCCCATACACCCACAAAGATATAACAATAATCAGTATACCCTAGATTTAAAAATATTTATAACATATTAATAACTCCAAACTCACACAAATTATTACCCTAAAAACTGTAATCATGGGTAGCCTAGTGAATTTAACCCTCTGTGAAATATTATCTCTCGTGTGACTAATATGCTCCTCAGTTTCTGAAATACTACGTCCTCCATCTAATTTTAAGAAATTAAATGGAAATCATTTACGTTAAAATTTAATGAACTCAGTTATGAATCTTTCAACTACTTCAAATAAAGCATGTTATCTGTCTTTGAGAAAAAAAAAATAAAACAGGCATTTTGTGACAATGAATAGATGTTTGATTTTTTTTCCTCTCTAATATATTCTTAGAAGTTTTTTTTAAAGAAATTAAAATAGTTTGTTTTACATGTACTTGATCTTATCAAAGAAGAACACGGCACTTTTATTTGCCAGTGTTTTTCAAAAAGAACTACAAATTTAATTTTTAACAAAGATTAAACAATACGACTTATAAAAAATAATATTTTAGAACATGTTAACTAGTCAATTATTGAATACCTTCTTCAAGAAGCTTATGGTTTAGCAAATAACACAAAGCCTTTAGTTAGAAATAATAATAGCATAAAAAGAGTGTATAGGAAATACTTGGTTGTTATGCTGGTTGGATAAAGAATGCATGAATAGTGAAGGAAAATGATTTCAGTTTTCAACATGTCTTTGATATGCTTTGGAGATATATATATATATTATAAGGTTAGATGCGTAAAGTGAAGATAGTCATATGAGATTGGAGATCAAAGGTTAGTTGTCTATTGGAGGCATTGACTTGGAGATTGATGGTGTATTGATAGCAACTGAAGTTATATGAATGAGAAAGATTGCCCAAGGAAAATATGTGAGGAAAGAAGGATTTGGGCATCATCCTTGGCCATTGATCAACACATAAAAAGACGTCAACAAATGAGACTGAAAAGGAAGGAAAGCCAAGAAAATGTAAAGCTAGAGATCCAAGAGAAAGGATGTGTGTAGGAGGAAGGGGTCAATAGAGATATTGTCTTAGTTTGGGTTTTCCAACAAACAGAAGATAAGAAAAGAATTTGGAGGTGGATAATTTATCCAGAAGTAATTCTAAGAAGGACAACTGGGAAAGAGGAAGAGTAATCCAGGGAAAAGGGGAAACCCCAAGAAGGATGTTTTTATTAAGTTATTTCTCAGTATAGGCAAGTGGTGCTGTGTTTTATTCAGACCTTCTGAAGAGCAGTGCAGAACATACCTTTTCCTTGTCTTTCTGAAGGATAGGGGACTATTTTATTAATCTGTAAACTCAAGTCCCTCATTGGTTAAATGTTGCCCTATATGGGGTGCCCTATACCTCTCCCCACCCTGAAACATCCATGCAACTCATGGTTGAGTTGAGCAAGTTTTCTAGGTTTCTTGGATAACAGAAACATTCAGATGGACTGTCCACTCTAGAGACTCTTAAGATCAGAACTGGGTCAGCTTACAAAGATAGGGACATCAATAGTGTTTGTTGCTGGTGTTTAGTGCTGTTCAGATACCAAATAAAAATAAAATTGCGAAGTAACTAATTAGAAATTATAGTAAGTCAGGCACAGCAGCTCACTCTTGTAATCTTAGTACTCTGAGTGGCTGAGCCAGAGGATAGCTTGAGCTCAGGAGTTCAAGACCAGCCTGAGAAAGAGAGAGACCCCCCACCTCTACTAAAAATACAAAAACTAGCCAGGCATGGTGGCTGAGGCAAGAGGATCAATTGAACCCAAGAGTTTGAGCTGGGACGATATCATGGCACTCTATCCAAGCTGACAAATTGAGAGTCTGTCTCAAAAAAAAATGTATGGTAATAATTAGAAAACCCTGGTGGTATAAGAGCATTATTCATGAAATAGAAGAAATGAAAGGTATAGTGAAATGTTTAAGGTTTTAATGATGGGTGGAAAGTGAGATAATCAATGTAGACTACAATTTCAAGAAACTGAGACAGAAAGAAGAAAAATAAGATGGTATGTGGAGGACGTTGTGAGATCAAGAGTCATTCTTGGAAGACAGGAATGTCATGTAGTGAATAAAAACACAGACTATGGAGTTTTATTTCATGGGCTTAAATCTAGTTTCAGCACTCATTAGGTATGTGACTTTACATGAATTGTTTAAATTCTTTGTGACTTAGTTTTCATCATCTGTAAAGTGAAGATACTGGTAGCAGTCTCATCAGGTTGTTGTGGATAATAAATGAGTAAGTTTGAGTAAAAGTGCTTAGTTGAGTGCTAGGAAAATAATATTTGATATTCAAGGGTTAGATATGATTATTAAGATAACTAAGATTAGTTTACTTAGAAAGGTAAATATTTTTAGATGTTATTCAACTAATATTCAGCCACTATAGAGATAGATAGTTAAGGACAAAAGATAAAAACTACGTTAGACAGAGTAGTGTTTCTGAGAAGAGATGAGGAGAGGATATTCAAACATAAATGAAAGTTTCACCTCACACAGGAAAAGTCACACTTCCTCCAATGTTTATAAGAGAAAAAAGAGAGAAAGGAAAAATATGTATCCCTCTAAATAAGTTAGTAGATATTCTTGTGTGAAAGTTTTCATTTCTTTTTGAAATTTTATGTAAGGTCCTCATCTGTGAGTAAAAGAAATAAGTGGGGGAAAGAAACAAAAATATTGCCACAGCATACAATGTTTTAAATGGTCCCGTTGAAAATTAAAAGGTTAGATTACCATAGTTATGTCTTGATCTATTATGTCACTCTATGCTCTTGTTCAGTTAAGGACTAAATTATTTTCTACACATACACATGAACATATCAAGAAAAATTGCAAAAATCAAATTAAAAATCATTTAGATACTCTGAAAGATTAAAATACTCTGAAAGATTCTTAAATATGCAAATGCATATTTTGATTCTGCTGTGTTACAATGACTGTTTCTAGTTCTAGCAATCATCTAACCCTTGACTTTCATTACATAATTACATGTAAATTAACATTGTAAGCAGACTTTACATGGACAATTTACTTGCTTAGTAATTAAGCATTTTCTTCTAATTGCTGAATACACTAACCTCTCATTATTACTATATTTTAAATTACATGGTTAGTTAAATCTCAAATGATGTTAAAGTGACTTTTGGAAAACAATGTTCAAGATGACCATTTTCACACAAACATACAATAATGATAATAATAATAACAAAAACAACATAATAAAGAACAACATAGTGTAAATAATTTCCACTCTTTAGTCTCATTTTTAAATAAATGAAAATATAATTTATTGTGAAATATCTCAATAGATACCTAGGTTTTATAAACAAGAGGTTTTATATCAGAAGAGACCATTCTGGATGAAAGAATAACAATTTTTATGTTGTAATATTTTCTTGCACATATTTTTAAAACGTTATATTGGAAATTTGATAGTTATTACTTGTCAAAACAATTTTCCCCATATCTTGAGAGCTGATAGAGTCACTGTCCCATGGAGAAACGTGTGTTTCATTATCCAGCTATTTGATAAGGCTTTAAAAAAATAAAGATAAAATTAAGGCATCGGATTCAAATATTGCTAAAAAAAAATGAAACAAAAAACTCTTTACAACAATCTACTTTCCTTTATTTGTGATTTTTGTTTAGTTTTTTTTTTTTTTTGCACTTAATTCATTGAAAGTCAAAGTCAGGGAAATTATGTCTTTATTACCATATGACTTACTTTGTAAAGATTATGTTGCTTAAAATATATCACAAACAATGTAATCCATTTTTCTACAAGGAAAAAAATTCCTCAGAAGGCATGAATTGAAAATAGTGTATATTTAGAACATAGTTCTTGTAAATGATTCCATCTTCTGCAAAAATTTTAGAATAATACTTGCTAAATAGATTTACATATAATTAGCATATATGTACACATTATGGATTAGTTTATTTTTAAATTCAGAATAAAAATAGAAATTATGAATCCAATAACTGTGTAAATAAATGGCAGTACTAAAAATATTCTTGGTAAAACATAATGTAGATTACACACAAATATAATCATCGACTCAAATATAAAAAAAGTAATTTATGATTAAATTTTGGTCTTTGAAGAATAATTTTATATTTTATAGAAATAAATTATTTTGAAATTATGTTTAAAACTTACAACATATCATTTGAAGATAAAACTTACATCAATTTTTTAGTCATTTCACACCATTTTTGCAATGCTGGATTTCTGTCGTATGAAATGTGTATTTTAATCCAAAGTCACGAATGTACTATAGTGTACTGTTATTTCAAGTTCAAGTTGTAAAACAAAATGTCTGTGTATTCTATAAATGTATATTTGTAGCCCTTTGATGCAATAGAATTCAAGTTGTTGTTTATATAACAATGAAACAAGACTGATAATACAAAAAAAATTGCCTTCCTAGATAGAAATGTGGAATAGCAATATTTAGAGCTATCACAAATAAGTAATTCTATCATAAAACAAAGAATATAGTATATATTAAGTTCTGCTGCCACTTATGCCAGTACTCACGGGTGTTTTACAATCCTATGGATCTTAACTTGTTCACTGATGCGCAGAGATTTGTAAATACCCTTGAAATCATTAAACACATTTTATTGCATGTTCACTTTTGTCAGATAAAGGTCTGTATCTTCCATCTGCTTCTATAGGTTATTTTTCTTCTGATTAGGTATTAAAAGTTTTAAAGTACTTTTATATCAGCAAGTGTAACCTACTTAATGTGATATTTATGTTGTATTTGAACATGGAAATTTATTCCATTGTTTACCAATGATCTTTTGCCTTTTAAAATATATTTTTAGTTCTTTTTTCACAAAATAATACAAGAAAGCATTTTTTAATACACAAAGCAATAAGTCAAGAACAACTGCCTTTCAAGAGGTTGGATCTCGTAAAATTTTATTGTATTTAACCTATAAAACTATTAGTAAACCTTGCTTCTATTGATTCAAATAAAGATTAAAAATAAAGATAGTTAGAAAGTGTTACTTTTACAGGTCATTTTAGTTAACTGTTTCTTATGAAAGGCTTTATTTAGAATATAGTTTATTATGTATATGAGTTAATTCATAAAATATTTTAAAGATATGTTCATAGGATTATGATTAAAATAAGCAGATGTTTTGCAATAGTGTAATACTAAATACTAAGAATAAATATTAAAAGTGTCATTCAAATTTTTGTTTGTCACTCCGTAGTTATTTATTTTTTTACTTTTTTTCTTTAATACAGAATCTCACTCTGTTGCCCTAGTCTAGAGTGTGGTGGAGTCATAGCTCACAATAACCTCAAACTCCTGGGCTCAACGATCCTCTTGCCTAAGCCTCCCTAGTAGCTGGGACTAAAGGCGCCTGCCACAACACTCAGCTAAGTTTTCTTTGTTTTTACTAGAGACCTCACACTTGCTCAGGCTGGTCTCAAATTCTTGAGCTCAAGTGATCCATCCAGCTCGGTCTCCCAGAGGGCTAGGATTACAGGCCACTGTGCCCAGCCATTACTTTATATTTATTAAACGCCATTCGCAATACATTTTATTTTTGTAATTTTTGAAAATAAAGCAATTCCAAAAATAAATAAAAAACTATTCTTAGAAATAAGAATTAGAGTTTTGTTACTTTGAAAATGTGAAGAATATATATATATATATATATTTTGGGGAGGATTTTTAGATATTTATTTTAGAGGGTAAAATGCAGTACTATCATTTTGGGACATTTTAATAATAGCCATTCTCAATGTGGTTTTTTAAAATTAAATCATAAACACATAGATCATGTATACATTAATGCATTTATGGGTTACAATGTACTGATTTCATATACAATTAGGAACAATTACATCACACTGGTTAATATATATCTCATCTCATTTACTTAATTATTGTGTTAAGACATTTATGCTCTATACTAATATATCCAACTTGTACCCTTACATTATGCATCATAGATGTGATCCCACCATTCACCCTCCCTCCATCTTACCTCCCCCCTCTGCTCCCATGCCCCTCTCCTCCCTCCTATATCTTGGGCCATAACTGTGATCTATTCTTCATATGAAAGTGTGAATGATTATAAATTGGTTTCATTTTATAATAGTATTGAGTACATCGGATATTTTTTTTTTCCATTCTTGAGATACTTTACTAAGTAGGATATTTTCCAGCTCCATCCAGGTAAATGTGAAAGAGGTAAAGTCTCCATCATTTTTAGGGCTGCATAATATTCCATGGTGTGCATATACCACAATTAATCCATTCATGGGTCTATGGGCACTTGGGCTTCTTCCATGACTTGGCTATTGTGAATTGAGCTGCAGTGAACAATCAGGTGCAAATATCTTTGTTATAAAGTGATTTTTGGTCTTTCGGATATACACCTAGTAGAGAAATTATGGGATCAAACAGCAGGTCTACTTTTAGATCACTGAGTATTTTCTTTCCATTTTTAAAAAGTATCTCATGATAACATCCACTTCTGTACCAAACTTATACTAATGTCAAAAACTGAGGGGTGCCAAAAGCCCTTCTGTATTAATTAGCTTCAGGAGAAAACACCAAAGTTGTTTAGTATACCTTTCTTTCTTTCTTTTCTTTTTCTTCAATTTAGAAACCATTTCTTTTGATGTATGCCTGAAACACATAATACAAAGTGTTTGTAATATTCAGCAAACAATTTAGATATCTAATGTTGCCTTTATTTAGTATAATAATATACTTTATAAAAATAACATCTATAACAATTATATACTATTACATACATATAATGTATGAAGTATTAATATTATATAATATATATTTTATTTTATTTGCTTATTTATACTCTCTTTTCTAAGGACCATAATGCACTCCTCCAAGGAGGCTGAGTTTTGGTAACAATTATCTCATCATTAATTACAGCAATGATGAGAATTATTTCTAACCTCCCTACACAAAAACTTTGAAAAATTTTGAAAATATAGTCATTTTCATACCCTGGGTCATAAGAAATGGGGTTCAGTAGTGTCAATTTAAATATAGATACCCTATAGGAATCTGCTGTGGGCATGTGCTATACTATTATGTAAAGCTATTTTGAAATATTAAAAAATGTTATTGTATGATAATTCAATGTTTTCAGAAACTAAACAAGTTACTTCTTATATGTAATGTTTCTTTCTTTTTTTTTTTTTTTTAATTTGAGGCCTGGGGATAGATTCATGAACTTGAAATTCCACCTGATTTTGCAAGTAATTATTATACACTATTTATCATTTTGATCTGACTTTCTCTTCTAATACAATGGGAAGTCCATCTTCTGATTCCTATCTTCCAAGATTATTCAGTCTACAAAGTCAAGCCTGGAGACCTGGAGTCATGCCTTGAGTCTCTTGTTGATGAAGAAAATCCCTTTTATTTTAGAATAAAGTACATATTTAATATAGAAGACGTCTTAAAAATTTACTCCCTTTCCAAAATAATCACTGTATGTTCTAATAAATGTATTTACCATTGAGTTTCTAAAGACAATGGTGAAATTCTATACTTATAGTCTCCACAGCTCAAAAATATTCTTGTTTATTTGATAAATTCTAAGTAACTAACACAACTTCAGAATCTCCATAGAAACATAAGAAGGCATAAGAAATGTTCTGGCAATCAACCAAATATGTTATTAACATAAAAGTTAATGTTCTTTGCACATATTTTGCTATTTTCCTATTTTTTATAAACAGTTTTAAGATTATGAGAAGTTTCTTTTTTTCAATATAAGCTTATCTCTTACACTTGCATTTGACATCAAAACTTATGTACAGATTCAGACAGAAACTACACGTTCTTTAAAGCCAACTTAATTTACGTTTATTGCAAAAAGTTAAAGGTTCAGAATTTCTCGTTTTAAAATGAGTTCTAGGAATGATAAACAAGAAAAGCAATACTAATAAAATACTGATCCAAAATGTGAATCAATGTGGGAGAGTCTCCCTATCTGGCATCCCCCGTTGATACTAGTACTTCAGCTAAAAGGAAGCAGTCATCAAATTCTATGTCTCTTTTATCCAAAGAATTTTCAGAAAGTGTGTGACAAACCAGTTTTTCATTCAGTGAATCCCTGAGAGCTTGATACCTTGAGACACGATAGCCAGTTCAGTGGTGAACAAGACAGGCAAGGGCAGACACTTAACAAGCAGTTGCACATACTCTTTGCATGCGTTGTAAGTGAGCATTACATGGTCCACAGACTCAGAATATGCTTCTCTGATGTAGTGACAGATGAGGGGAAGATTAAAGGATGAACAGATACTAGCCAAGAAAATATGTGGCAGAAGAACATCTCATCTAGAGGAAACAGCATAAGCCAAGACATTCCATCCAGAGCCCAGAGTAAGTTTAGAAATATGAAAGAAACTCAATATAACCATACATAGTGAAGAAGAGGGAGAAAGTATAGGGTAAAGTAGGGGAAATACACGTGTAATTTAGGTTTAAACCAAGGAAATTGGACTTTATCTTGAAGATGATGAATCACAAAAAGACTGTGAGGAAAGGATTATAAAGTTTACATTTTTCCCTGAAATTTTGATAACTTTGGTCTGTAAAACAAACAGGGGGACGAGGCATAAAAAATTATGTTATGTTACTTGTTTACAAGTCACAAACATGGAAACTCCAAGAAGTGGCCAGATGGTTGCTGTTGTTATGCCATCTTAGAGTTATAGAAAGAATAGGGATACGTGGTGTGGTAAAACTGGTTATGGTAGGAAGATGGGTTATGGAAATGAAAGAATAGGAGAAAGAGCATGGAGCAAAGGTGGTCTCGTGCAGCTGAAACCTTCCAAAACCTTCCGTCATAGGTAACAGCCCTCAGAAGGAGTGGCAAATGTTTTGGCTAAATCTTTAATGGTGTCAGACTCCTTCCCAGATGTGGATGAACAAACTGGAGGGGATATGCTCAGAGAGAGCCTGTTTGTGTCGGCTCTTTACCTCACACTTTCTTTCCCCTATAGACGCAAATCTTGCTGCTGTTTTTGTCTGCAGGCCCTCCGAATAACCATTTCAAATACGTCAAAGAAGTGAGGTGAAATAGTTGTTTGTTTGTTTTTTTCATCACTGACAGAAAGTTAACATTTTTAAAAGGGTTCTTTGCCCCAATTGTGGAAAATGAATCAGAGGTAGGAAAAATATGAACAAATAGATACAGGAAATGTATTAAGGAAGTTGGTCATGAGTCAAGGGAAGAGATTAAAGTAGCTTTGACCAGAATGATAATAAGGATGATGCAGAGAAATGGAAAATCACTGAAACTTTCGGTAGGCAGACTTTACATGATTTTGTGATGTCATGAGGATTGGGATGAACGAGTAAGGGATAAACTAATGTGATTCAGTTTTACTATAAGGGTATCACTTTTTAGGCATAAAAAATTAATATAACTACAAAGTTATGTTTTTAATTTATTGGAATTTCTTACACCTACCATGTCTCCTGTTCCCTCCAGTTCTTATTCTATCTCTTGCCTCATGGCCAGAGTATGTCAGAATGATGTTATTTCCATTTTCACTTCTGATTTCTGCTTATAGTCTATTTTGTGTTGCTATAAAGAAATACCTAAATCGGGTAGTTTATAAAGAAAAAAAGGTTGATTTGGCTTATGACTATGATGACTGAAAAGTCTAAAATTGGAAATCTGTGTCTGGCAAAGACCTCACACTGCTCTCGTGGTGGATGGTCAGGTCAATCTGGTGTGTACAGATATCACACAGTGAGAGAGAGCAAGAGAGAGAAGGGATTGGTGCTGGGCTGTTTTGAAAACCAAATTTCTGGTGAACTATGAGAGCAAGAACTCACACTACCCTGAGGGAGAGCACTACCCTATTTTATGAAGGATCTTTCTCTATGAAACAAACCACTCCCATTAGGCCCAGCCTTCAGCATTAGGGCTGAAATTTCAACATGAGTACTGGAGGGGGACAAATATCCCGACCACAGCTCTCTCAGATCATTACACCTGCCTTGCATTCCCCCGACTCCTATCAATACACACACACCAGTGAAAACATCAGGGAGTAGTCACCAGGGACTTTACTAAAGCTAAATCCCAAGGATACTTTGAGTGCACATATGTTTGAATATCTGAGATATTTCAGAAAATAAAGGCATGTCTCAAAATCAGTTTTTTTCAAAATCCCATGTTAATATAGTTTTAACCGAAATTACAGAAATAAGAGTAAAAAAAAAGAAAAATTAGAAATGGTTCCTAAGAGTTTTGGGAAAACATTCTAGAATGTGGAGGAAATGTAGGTGAGTATCAAGAAAATATAAGGAAGGTTGAGGACAAAACAAAGACAAAATATGTGAAATAGATGATAAGAAATGTAAACCAAATCTGGCACAGAGGATCCAATTCAAATCAAACTAGAGGAGTTCAAGGTAAAGTTCTGTATGCAGTCAAGGGCTTTGCAGACATATACAGATTCAGAAAACCTTGATTCTTAGTTTCTTACTGTCCCAGCAACATGAATAAATAAAGCAGAAGAGAAATATGGCATCTAAGAATAGTGAGCCCAACCAAGTATGTGGTAAAGAGAAACCCTACAGGAAACTCTCTGAATACAAAACTCAATATCTATGCGGTGGGCTAAGGATGCTGGAAATAGACTAAAATAAAAGCTAAAAGTCCAAGGAAAAAAATTATCATCAAATGTTCCACTTGGCTTTATGGTAAATATTTGCATGGTAATAGTAATGTAAATATTTTATAGATTTGGAAGTTTCCCTTACAGCTAAACAGTTATAAACTACCATTATATAGTACAGGTAGAGATGACAGAAATCAGCAAATGGAAGTGAAAAAGGGAATTTGTCACTTTCACTAGTAAACAATCTAGATTTCTTCTCACAAGAAATAAAGGTAAATGTGCTGTGTAAGTTACAAAGCACACTTAGTGATACAATTATAACCTGAGAAAGGAAGAGATTTGGGAGTCTATCAGTGACTAACCACTTCTTTTAATGCCAAGAAGTAAATAATCGATGCCTACAATTAATCTATGTAGGCATCGATTAAAACAGATTAAACAGATTAAAACAGAAACATAATTCATAGTGGGAGGAGTAAGACTGGTAGATCTGAAAGTGGGTCCATGCCCTTCATTATAAACATTCTTGGTATATTTCATTTTTAATAATCACGTATATCTATCATTTTATGTATTCCTTTAATTATACAGGAATTGTTAAAATAATATATTTGAATTTTAAGTGATAATTATTGTATAGTCTCTTTAGATCTAATGATAGCAACTTTTATTTTATGTTTAAGATATTATTTTTATTTAAAATATTAATATTATGCTTAAGAAAGAATTATATTTGCATTCTAGCTTTTTAAAAATCTATCAGTGACTTTTAAATGTATTAAGTCATTTTTTTCCTCTCAGATATTCCTGTAACTAAGAGAAAACTTGCCATGCTATCATTCTGTTACTTTTCCAGCTTATACATAACTTCCCACATCAAATTTATTTCATTGTCCAACTACCACGAGGAAGCTTCTTCAAAGAGTGGTCTGTTATTTTTGCTTCTTCATATGACTTGGAAGTAATATTTTCATACAGTCTTGCAAGTCTTCTTAGGTGTAAAAGAAACAGACAAAAAGAGATAGCTCCTATTTTTAATGTTTTACACTCTAACAAAGATTACTACCTAATTTCCAAATTCACTGGCCACTGTCCAAGACCTCTTTTCTTAGAATGTATTCCTTTTGAGCATTCTACCCTTGAAACTTGGATTCCACTAATTGTGTCTTTATGGTTCTGCTCTCACATCTGGCTAGTTATTAATAATACCCTTAGATCAACATCTTTAAAATACGTACTCTACTTTTTGTCTTTTCTCCTCACTTGACACAGGCCCCTTAGTGATCCCTTAGTCATTGATGACGTGTCTATTTTCTTCTCTGAGTGTCTGACCTACATAGAAGCATTAAGATGTGCCATGGGCATCTTAAACTTAATTTGCCAAGCTGAATTTACTTTCTTTCTCCTGCTATCACTCAAGTTTTCTTCCTCATGTCCTAAGATCATACAGTACCTGGCTTATAGTAGGGATTCTGAAATTTTAGTGTATAGAATGCCTGTTACATCACAGACTGCTGAGTCCCAAATGTAGGGTTTCTGATTTGGTTGGTTTGGGGATGGCAAAGGTGAATGTGCAACATTCTGTGAACTTCTAACAAGTTCTCAGGTGACACTGCTAGTTTGGCAACCACACCTTGAGAATCATTGGCACACAGGTTAGAGCAATACTTACTATGAGTCAATGAACAGCTAAGATAATAGTATAGGCTCAAAAACTATACTTACTGGGATTAAATGACAAATACTCATAAAACTTTAAAAAATTAGTCTGAAAGAACAAGGAAGATCATTCCGTCCAACGTCCTCCCATTGTAAATTAATAAACTGAGGTCCAGAGGTGTTAAGTAACTTGTAGGAGGAAAAATAATCACATTCAACCAATGCTGAGTTTCCATTTAAAAAAAAAACTGTACTTGTAACATGTGTATTTAGCTAATCAAGGATGACTTTTCCAATTTTTGAGATGGAGATACAGTAGATTATGTTTTCTATATATGAGCAGGCCTTTGCCCACAGGCATAACTTACCCCCAAATGAATAAATTACTATCATATTTTAATGTAATAACCTGCAATAAATGGAAAAGAAAGGAGAAATGTAATGCTTACTATGTTGGTTGACATTACAGATTCTCACCACTCTAACCAGGGCTGGAATAAGCAGCATGTTGAGGAAAGAACACACTTGTGACATGACACCTGTTGTCCTAAAGAAAGGAGCATCCTGTATTTGCCCAGAACTGATAGCACATCCATCTATGCATACCAGTAAATGTCAAAACTGGGCCAATCTTGTGTTAAGCAAAAGAAGAGCTAAACAACTAAAGGGAAGAATTATTTGTTTAGAAATTCAACCAAAGAAATGTGGCATCCTATTTTTTTCTTTCCTCTTCATTGTCTTTTTTGTAACTATATGCTTGACTTCACTGTGAACTCCTTTCATGCACCCTGGCCATGGCATTGCAGTTCTTTACAGGAAATGTTTACCTACATAAAGTGCCTCTGTGTGAGTATGTGAATAGCCTGAGGACATTAGAACCCACTACGTTATTTCTTTCATTTGGAAGAATTTCTTCTTGTTGTTACTGAGTATTCAAATGTTATTAAATATAGTACAGTGAAGTAATATGATGATATCTCATTCGGTATAACATTTTTTAATTTTCTCTTTCTTTTCCCTACAGTATAAGCAAGTGGAACAATATATGTCGTTCCATAAATTACCGGCTGATATGCGTCAAAAGATCCATGATTATTATGAACACAGATACCAAGGCAAAATTTTCGATGAGGAAAATATTCTGAATGAACTCAATGATCCTCTGAGAGAGGTAAGATTTCCTGTTCCCAATCTATATGCTATACAATCATGGTTTGCTTTTCTTTTTGTGGGAAATCTTACAGTCCGCAACAGTGAAATTACTCTAAAGAAAAGTCAGAACTCAATGTTAACCTATCATTTTGGGTCCTTATTCTCCTTTATGGTCCCCTCACATAGAGAATTTTGTTTTAAAAAATGTTGAAAATTGTTCCTATAATTGTGAGTCCCCGAATTGTTCTATTTTTTGTATACTTTGCTCTTAAAATTCCTTCCCGTGTCCTCATTCTCTGTATCCTCTCCATCTTTTGCTCTCTGGTGCTTTTCTGAACTGATTCTTCATCGTCTTGCTTGATTTTTGTTCTCCCTTCCATATTAATTTTCCCTGATTTTCTCCTGGATCCTGATCACAGGCCGACTTGATGCATTCAGTTCATTTCATATCATCTCACTGAAACACTTCGCAACATTAACGACCTCCTGTATCTAAGTCAAGTTTCAGCTACAGCATTAAGGAGATCTAGTCTGATACTCCCTGATACTCCCTGATGTGATTGTCTTGCATATTCCCTTTCCTCCCTGGAAAACTCTCTTCTTCCCAGTGGAATGTTCAGCTCGCTCCTAGACCAAAGGAGCGTATTTTTGATTATTCATTTCTTACACTGCATTTTTGACCTCATCTTTTTTCCACCAGTCTTCTCAAAAATTTCTATATCTTCACACATGGTGGTTTGCTCTTCTTTAGGAAAATTGTTCACTTGAGAGTTATCCATAACCTGTTAATCATCAATCCTTTCTCATTAAGCTGTTGGGTTTTTGTTGTTGTTGTTGTTGTTGTTGTTATGCTTCCAGTAAAAGACACTCTAAATCTCTTTTTTGGGTTTCTTTAACACTGAACCATTCCTGAGCCATCAGCTTTTAATTCTGTATGTTTGAATGTATTGTCTTTTGTGTATTTCATCTCACAGCAGTTCTGTGAATTTGATCTCTAAGTTCCTTCCATATATTACGTTTTCTTAAAAGCCTCAGAACAGAATATCTCTTGTCCCCACATATGTAACGAGGTCCTCCCTTCCATCACCAGGCCAGTTAACTGTGAAGGTCTCTCAGCGCCTTTTGAGTCATTCTCTCAAGTCACTTGGTGTGTAGACTTTCAGTCCTGTTTTAATTTCTTTCTGTGCCTGCACATCCAGGCACCAAGCGCTGTCAGTCCGTTTTGCTCAACATCCCTGTGTCCTTCCGTCCTGTCCCACTGCCGCACTCTGACCTGACACCCTCACATGGATTACGTGCACTCTCACCTTAGTTTGCCTTCTGGTTTTTGGTCTGGTTTCTCTGACCATCTAAAACACCACTACCAGATTGGCCTTCTTTCATGTACATTAGCCAGTCATTTCTCTGCTTAGAAACTTTCAGTCTTTATGTTACAAAGGAAATCAAATATAGATTAAGGCCCATAGTCCTGCCCTTCTGTGTTCTGACTCCAGGTAAACCCCAGCTTTCCTTTACCCCACTTCCCCACTTGTTGCAAAATGACCTATAACCAAGCCATACAAATTCAATTATAATTTCTCACCCTCACATCATGTGCTTTCCAGAAACGTCTCTCATCTACTAGAAAAATCTAATTCAAATAATACCTCCTTATTTCTGCCTCTTTTATCAGATACCACACAAGATCTGATCTCTTCTCTGACCCCCAGTGCACTCAGTTCATAAGTGTGTTACTTATGCATTTTGTCTGTGCTATCACTATTTTTTCTTATTTTTTTCCCTCTACTTTTGTCTTGAAAGTTCCTTACTATAAGGGGCTATTTAGATTATATTTTAATTTTTTCTTAAAAATATAGCATGATTTTAAATAACTGAAATATTTTCATTCCAATTAATGCCTTCACCATTTATAACCTTTTCTAAATATCTGCACCAACTGGAAGTATTTTTGAAAGCCACACGATATCAGCTAAAAGTTTTAAAAATAAAATAAGCTAAATATCTGCCACTACTTAGCTTATTTTCCCTACAAAGTTCTCAATGAAATTCAAATGCATAAATCATTAGGCTTTAGGAGATATAATTAGAATACTTCATATTTTTAAGGAAGAAAGTAAAATATCACTGGTTTAAAAAAAATTATGAATATGCCTTCTTTACCCTGTTTGAAATACAGAATTTATTTAAACCCAAATTTAGTCAACTACAAGGCAGAAACAGCTCAGGATGCAAGAACCATTTGGGGCTCTCGAGGGCCTAGAGGGGTCAAAGGCAGGGTGGGGCAGGTCATAGGAAAAGACAAAAGTTATTCAAGAGACAGGAGCAGGGACAAGTATCAAATCAAAGGATAGGGCGATAGGGAAACACTAAAGATAGATTCTAAGAAGGCAGGAGAAAGTCAGGATTCCAGACTAAAACCTCATTGAGGGAAGGCAAAAAATTAACGGGACACATGACTATAAAACCAAATCCTAAAAAAAATTAAAAACAGGCAGCACCTCTGGCTCAAAGGAGTAGGGCACTGGCCCCATATGCCAGAAGTGGCAGGTTCAAACCCAGCCCTGGCCGCCTAAAAACTGCAAAAAAAAAAAAAAAAAAAAAAATATATATATATATATATATATATATATATATATATTAAAAAAACTGAACCATAAGAAATTATAGCATTACATTATAGCCTTTCCTCTGTGCTGAAAGTTCTCAATTTAATACAAAATGAGGATAACCAGAAAATTTCCTGTATCTTGTATATTTTACTATCTTTTGCTACACTGCAATTTACATTCATCTTCAGTAGAAAAATATTCCCTTTTTACTTTCACCTGCATCCACAGACAAACCTCCCATCTTCCCAGTTTGCATAAACATGAAATCACTAAATTACCAGATGTTTTTCTTAATATTCGAATGCCGTGGTTCAGGCTTTCAAATTCTTTTACCTCGACATCTGACGTGCACTTACAATTGTTCTCCCTGGCTTTAATCTCATGTAGCTCACACGCATCCCATCACAGGACCTACCAAATTGATTGCTATAAAACTCAAATTGGACAATGTCACTCTCTTCTGAGAACATGCCCATAAATTCCCAATCCCTGCAGGAAAAAGTACAAGCTGCTTAACGTGGCACAAACTCATCAGGGCCTGCCTTCACCTACATGGCTTCAGACTAACGTTTCGTCAGTTGGGTATGGTAGATAATATCCTGAAAAGTAAGCCATGTGTTCCTTGCCTCTTTGCTATTCTTCATGCTACTCTCTCTGTCTCCAATGCTTTCTTCTCAGCTTACGTTATACTTTCCAGTACACACTCTTACCAGGCCTCACCTTTTGTATAAATTCTCCCTGGCCACTCAGTCTGTATCACAGTATTTATCATTTGTAAGTTTATTGTTCACTTCAAGACTATAATCTTCTTGAGGATAGACTCTATGTTTTAATATTGTATCTCTAGTGACCAGCGTGTTGTAGGAATTCATGAAATTTTTACTGAGTGAAAGATCTTCTTTAACAGAATTACGAATGAAAACCAGCGTAAGAATCGTAGCTACTTAACTTAAAATTAGAGATCAAGACACTTAACCCTTGGAATGGAAAACAACATTTTTCCATTTGCTTCCCTGCCGTCCAGCTTTTGCTTAGTTGACATCAGAATCACACAAAGTCTAAATTTAATGTTATGCTGAGTTATGACTTTATGTGTTGACTAGAATAAGAAAGTAAAGAAAGATGTGGATGTGGAGAAATGACAAAAGCATTAGGAAAACAAAACGTGAGCCTAAAACATCCAGACATGTTTTTTGAAGAAAATTTCAATAAGAACAATGAGAAATAAATCTTTTTTTTTTTTTTTTTTTTTTTTTTTTTTTTCTTTTTTTTATTGAACGGTAACTATGTACATTAATGCACTTCTGGGGTACAGTGTGGGGTTTTCACATGCAATCTGAAATACTTCCATCAACTGGTCAACACAGCCTTCA
>CAUYQS010092576.1:0-18830 GCA_963574585.1 Otolemur crassicaudatus | reverse complement strand
AGGCGCCCGCCACAACGCCTGGCCATTTTTTGGTTGCAGCCATCATTGTTGTTTGGCGGGCCCGGGCTGGGGATTCGAACCCGCCACCTTAGGTGTATGTGGCTGGCACCTTAGCCGCTTGAGCCACAGGCACCGAGCCAGAAAGGAGTTTTTTAGGGACAGTCTCACTCTGTCACCCGGGCCAGAGAGCAGTGGCATCATCATAGCTCATTGCAACCTCAAACCCTTGGGCTCAAGGATCATCCATGGTCAGACTCCTGAGTAGTGCACCACTATGCTCAGCTGAACTTTCTCTTTTTTACAGAGACAGAGTCTTGTTCTTGCTTAGGCTGGTCTTAAACTCCTGAGATCAAGTGATCCTCCCTCATCAGCCTCGCAAAGTGCTAGAATTATAGGCATGAGCCACCACACCTGGCCATGGATAGTTGTTTTTTTAAAGAGCATTATATCCTGAGTGGCTAGTATAGTAGCTGGTACAAAAGAGAAACTGGTGACTACTTCTTGAATGAATGAACAAATTAATACCGGGAAAACCTTCCATTAGGAAGTTGAACCTCAACCATTGTGCTGGTAGAATTTGAGATCAAAAGGCCAGCAGTGTGCAGCCTAAGAGACACAGACAGGGCTTGCAGCAGTGAGAACTAGGTTATCAAGCAGGAGCAGGGTCTCAGGAACAAGGGAGAACTCAGTTCTCAAGGGAGGGGAAGGAAAGGAACTGTTATTTCTGGCATCATTCACAATGTACAATTTATTGTGCAGGACTTAGTGCCCATGGCCCATCTCACATTACCCCTCAAGTGTCCTGTTAGGAAGCGTTCCTACTCCTTTCATACAGAGGTGGAGAGCATCACAGAATGGGCATGGGCTGTAGAGTTAGATGTGCTTGGGACTGAATTTAGGCTTGCCACTCAGAAGCTGTATGACCTTTTTAGTAAGTTATTTGAGGCTTTCGTAACCTTGGTTTCCTTTAAGTATTTATTTTTTTGAGGCAGAGTGTCACTTTGTCACCCTCTATAGAGTGCTGCGGTGTCATAGCAACCTCAAACTCTTAGATTTAAGAGATCCTCCTGCCTCAGCCTTTTAAATAGCTGGGACTACAGGCACCTGCCTCAGCCCCCAGCTATTTTTAGATATGAGGTCTCACTCTTGCTCAGGCCGGTCTTGAACTCCTGACCTTAAGTAATCCACCTGCCTTAACTTCCCAAGGTGCTAGGATTACAGATGTGAGCCACCACGCCTGGCCTATAACCTCAGTTCTTATCATTAAAATTGGAATGTAATAGAAATAAGTATCAAACCCCAATGCTCCAGACTTAGGGTTTTGTTTGTGGTTAGGCAAAGTCTTCCTTTAGGCAGTGGACAAGAAGGTGGGTAACCTCATGTTTTAAATCATTTCTGCTCTTCATTCAGGGAGCAGGTCAGCTCACTCGTATCTCATAGCAAGTAAAGTATTTTGAGGTTTCTGGCAGTTAGTGGACTTTCAATAAATGACACCTCCCGTGATTGTTCCAGCAAAGGAAAGTCAAGTTCACAGTAGGGATATCCAGTCAGCTGTGATGTGATGAACAGGGTTTGAAGTCTATCTGGGTTGGCTCTGGTGTTGAAGTTTGAGTGAGTACAGAGCCAGAAGGGTTTAGAACTCACCAATGAGGTCAGGGTTGTTCCTAGAGAGTGCAGTGGGGGATGGCACTGGGGCTGGAGACTAAGGTCCTTTACAGCCCAGCTGTGGGGAGCATGCAGCAGGAAGCCAGACGGATGTTGCTTTGGGCTTGAAGTGGGGTTGTGACATAGGCTGTATGATTCCAGGGCAGCCATCCAGGT
Organism: Otolemur crassicaudatus; assembly: GCA_963574585.1. Lineage (NCBI taxonomy): Eukaryota > Metazoa > Chordata > Mammalia > Primates > Galagidae > Otolemur > Otolemur crassicaudatus. Next base: position 17,009 of record CAUYQS010092576.1, on the reverse strand, counting down.
TCATGTGGACTTGATCCAGAATAGACCTGTCCTCTGAGGCACGGGGATCTCTCAGTCTCCAGGATCCTGCTGCCCCAGGGCACAGACCTGCTGGGGTAATCTGGAAGGAAGCAGCAACTTTGACTCAGAGTATTTGTCTGTGAACTTTGGAGTCTGGCAAGAGAACAGCCTCTTAAAATGGAAATGGGCCCTGCTGTGGGCCACCTGTGGATACTTGGTTGAGTTCCCCAAGTTTCTTGGATTCTCTGTGGCAGATCTTACACTGCACTGCCCACATAGTCATCTTTAGGGGACCTGCAAGTGTATTAGCAAAACATCATTCTTGAGGATGGGGATGAAGTACTCTTTGTCCCTTTAAGATCTTCTTCTTTTAGGAAAGGAAGGATTTGTATTTTCAGTTTAGATCAAAAAAACAAAAAAGCTAAAGAGAGTATTTAAGATTTGGCTCAATCAGGTCGTCCACTGCAGTTTTCCATGCTGACCGGCAGAGGGCACTCTTCCCTCATAGTTGGTGCTGCCTTTGTCTCTGGAGCTGTTCTCTGTGGCTGAAGGAGCCCTGCTCTCTCCTGCCCTCAGCCCTGGAAAAGATTTACTTCCAGCTATTTCTAATTTAACTATGAGTCCTCAAGGAGGTCACCTTCCCCTTTTAAAGATGAAACATCGTGCTGTTATTTTAATATCCTCTTCTGCTGTTGTCTGAGCGTAACGCCCTAGAAAAGTCACGAGGGAGATGCATTCTTCAAGGTTCTTTCTTAGAAATGGGGCCAGACATACTGCTGCATAAACACCAATTAATTAATACTAGGCTCCAGATGAGGCTGGCCACAAACCCATGAGCTTCACACCTCTGTGGTCTAAGCCCTGCCTCCTCTTGGTACAAAAATTAAAGTGACAGTTGCAAAACCAGAGCATTGTCTGACCAATCCTAGGAGACATACAACGCACAAATTGGGGCATTTTAATTTCTTCCAGTGGATTCCCTCCAATCCCCCACCCCCACATACTTTTGATCCTCCTGATGCTGTTAGTTATGACGGCAGGTAACATGTGCTGTGCTCTTATCATGGGCCGGGCATGTGCTAAGCGCTTTTCATGAGTGCTAGCTGATTTAACCCTCTTAAAATCCCAAGTTGTGGGGAGCTGCTGGAACTTCTGAGGCTTTGTGAGGATCAGACACTTGTGAAGGGTCACTTAGCTGGTGAGGGGATCCAGAATTGACCCCGCGGAGGTGTTGCCCCTACCCTCCTGCCACCGGGTTTTTTTGTTGAGTTCCAGTTATGCTCTGGACAGCAGGTAGTAAGCCAGCAGTGCAGGCACAGACACTGTGCAGTTCTGGATAATTTTAGTTTTGAATGTGTTATTATTCAAAAGCTTGAAAACTGAGAAAGTAAAAAAGAAAGAACCCTCTGGGAGCATACATTGAGAGCGGCACTCAAAGGAATTGAAAGTTCCTGAGGTCTCTTTGTAGCTGCCAGAAGGAGGTGTGGGGAGTGGGTGGGTCTGCCTCCTTCCCTTCAATTATAGCAGCTTTTCAAATACCTGGTTTATGTCTTTTGCATAAGATTGGGTTTGACACATGGGTTCTTCGGCGGAAGCAAATCTTAGCAAAACCCCCAGTGTAGTGCCTCTTAGTTAAGGGCACGCCCAGGAGCATGAACCTCCTCACCGCCCCTCAGTCCCTTCTTCATCTCTTTTCTGAGGCTCCTTCCCTCCTGCCTGCAGGTACGGCCAGGTGCCTCCTGTGTCAAACTTCCTCCCCAGGCTCCTGCTCAGCCTTTGCACTGCTGGGGCTGGTACGGTTGAGAGACCATAAAGGGACTGTGGAATCTCAGCTCAGCTCTGCCCCTTGCTAGCACAGTATTTATTATCTTTGTGCTCTTGGTTCCTCGTCTGTGAGACGGGGTGTTAACAGAATCTTCCCATCAAGTTGTGTAGATTACAGGAAGTGATGGTGCCCCCAATGTGTTTTAAACATCACCTGGCCTACAATAAGGGTTCAATATTTGTGGGTCATTATTATTGTTCAGATTATGACTTTCATCCCTGTCCTATTTTTCTTTTTCGTTTTCTTATATAATTTGTATGATGAAAGTTCATCTTCTCTTCTGCCTCCCCTTCCCACCCATCCACTCTCTCCTCCCCAGCCGATTACCGCCCCTACTGCTGCCCTGAAACTGCCCTCTCAGGATATAAGCCATCTCCTGAAAGCCAAAGCTGTTGGGTAGGCTTTGCACAGCCTCCGTCAGGAGCTCCCCCCTCCTAGCATCGGATTCTGGCCCCGTCTTCTTTTGGAACACTCTATTTCTGCTGGATTTTCCCCAAGACTGTGGCTCCTGGCCTTCTCTATCACTGTGCATCCGGCCTTTGGTTAGCCCAGCCATGCCAGGAGGTTGGCTTTGACCTCAGCCACAAATCCCAGTTCCCCACTGTTTGCTGGACCTTTTTGTCTGCACCTCCCAGTGACCCCAGACTTTTTGTGTTAAACTAAACCCCAAACCCTCACCCACAGCCAGTCCTGCCTCCTGATTCCAGAATGGTGCTCCACTTTCTAACCCAGCACTGCTGTCTTCTTTGAGAATGTTTGGGTATGGTTGGCCACTTTGCAAGTGAGCGACTTCAGAGAGGGGCTGAGTGGAGGTTTCAGTGTTCCTGGTTACAGATGCAGCCAGGAAGCTGGAAAAGGACTCTAAATTATCGGGGAATGTAGAAGGCAGTAGGTCCACTGTTATTTTCTGTGGCCTTGTCACTGAGGGATTAGATTTCCTTCAGGGAGAAGACAATAAAAAGTAATGACCCACCGATACACATGATACACATTCGACATGGATGAATTTCAGTGGATTATGCTGAGTGACAGAAGTCAGGTGTGTCAAAGACCACATGCTATCTGACGCCTCTCACATGGCATTCTGGAAAAGGCGAGTGTATATGAACAAAAAACAGGTCAATGATTGCCAGGAACAGGGCTGGGGAGTAGAGCTTGAGTCCAAAGGGGCAGCGTGGGAGATGTCCTGGGTGGAATAGTTCTGTGTCTTGATCGTGTGCTGGGTATATACCGTTAAGCATTAATCAAAACTCTGGATCTGTATACCAAAAGGGAATTTTCCTGTAGGTAAAAGTGTATTTTAAAAAGCAAATTAATGAAATAAAATACAATACAGGCTGTCGGGATGGAAGAACATTCTGTCGTTCCCTACCAGCAGGTTAGTCTTACGCCCAGTTTTGCAGATGTGGAAGCTGACGCTTGGTAGCCGGGTGGTGGTGGAGAGATTTCATTCTCTCTTCTTCCATTTCTTCACCTCCCAGGTCCTGGGTGTGGGCCTCAGAGCTGAGGATAGAGTTCTCAAGTGGGCCGATGGTGTCTGCTTTGCAGAGCTCACCTTCAGGAAGACAGGTGGACTCAGCAGCCCAAGGGTAGTGTGGAAGGATGGGCCAGGGGTCTTAGGAAGGGAGGTTGAGCTGAGGCCCTGGGGTACGTGAGGGCACTGGGGGACGAGGGGTGCCCTGGGCAGAGAGGGGGCCCATGGTGGTAGGTGGGGGCAGGGGCTGAGATGGAGGAGCGACAGGTATCTTTAAGCAGTTGAGACTCCTGTGTGAGGCACTGGGAAGCCTCTGTAGGGCGTGCAAGCGGGGCAAGCCCCGAAGTGTCCACCCCAGAAACCAAGCATAGTCCACAGCCCACACTTCCTGACTGCTGCTTGGACCTTTAGCGTGTAGGAGAGGCCTCTGTATGTGTGTGTTCTTTGTATGTTGAATCCCTCTGCTGGTGATTCATGCATCTCCCTAGACTCCAGTGCCCAAATGCAATCTGTTAATAAGGGCTGTTTGTAACTGCACAGTACGTGATGACTGATGCTCTCTGAGCATGCCTTGTGAAAACAGAAACAACTCTCCACAGCCTGTCTCGCTCTGGGCCTTTGACCAACCCTGTGTGGCGGCACCTCTGCCCTCACCCTTTGCTGTCCATTCCCCTCAGCTGACTTCAGGGAAGACACCATGTGGGGTTCCCTGGAGCCAGCGCCTGGTGAAATGCCCATGTGAGGGGACGGAGCCAGGGGACCACGCTGCAGGCTGCTCCTCTCAGCCCCTCAGCTTCCCATCTGTCTTTACAGAACAGCTGGCTCTGAGCTCTGCCGCCCACCTGTGTCTGTGGGGTGCCCAGAAGACCAAGTGAGGCGGCAGAGATGTTGCTTGGGGGCAGGAAGTGGGGAACGGCTGTCACATCATTGTCCTGTGGCCAGGCACGTGCTGTTCTGGCCACCCACGAGCCAGGATGGCAGAGCGGTGGGGCTTTATGAAGTGTATGTCTACTCTAATTTACAACTGTTTATTCCTACTGAAGATTTCCTTGTGTTTCTTGGTCTTTCTTTGGGAGCATTCAGAAACCAGGGCTGAAAAAATTGCCATCCTTTGCTCCAAAAGAAATACAACTTCCCTGAACATTTTGGATTTCCGGGCTCAGGAAGGCGAGCCAGTGTTGCTTTTGATGATAGCAGGTAGCGGGCAACCGTCCACCTGGGGCCGCCAGGAGCCTGGGAGGATCCTTTTGTGCTGCCCAAGCCCAGGCTCACCTCCCCTGTTTTCTTTTCCTCCCCCTGTAGTCCACTCTAAGAGCCCAACTAATTCAAAATATTATCCTTTCCTCTGTGGGCGCTTGGTGTTTCAAAATTTGTGACAGTCTGGGGAGGAGGGGATAATATGTACTTGGTTGTAGTTTCATGTTCACGGTTAAAAATGAACTTTATAAAACAGACTTGTAGTCTGTGTGGAAAATGCACAAAGGAATTAAAAAGAATTCTATCCCAATTAGGTTATAGAATTTTCCTTATCTTTTGATTAACTTATGAGTTTATTTACCATTCAGCTTTATGTTCTTTTTTTTTTTGAGACAGAGTCTCAAGCTGTTGCCCTAGGTAGAGTGCTGTGGCATCACAGCTCAAGCAACCTCAACTCGTGGGCTAAAGCAATTCTCTTACCTCAGCCTCCCAAATAGCCGAGACTACAGGCGCCCACCACAAAGCCTAGCTATTTGTTGTGGTTGTTGTTATTTAGCTGGCCCCAGCTGGGTTTGAACCCCATGTATGTGGCTGGTACCCTACCACTGAGCTACAGGTGCCACCTATTTTTAATTCAATATTTTAGTATGATTATTTCTTCATGATGTTAGCAAATTAGACATCACAGTTTAAGGGGCTCGTCCATCCCCCTCCCTGCCCTGGCCTACATCATACGTTCCACCCACTCCTCATCATAGAGTCATTATCAATGAGACAGGCAGGACCCCTGCCCTCAGGGAGGTCCTGTCACATGGAGGCAGCGTGTACACACACAGAGGAAAGCAGCAGACTGTGGGCTCTCCCGGTGGTGCACGTGGGGCCGCAGGGCACAGTGCAGATTTGACTTGACCTCTTAGCTTGGGCGGCGGGTGCAGTGGTGGTCCAGGCTCTGTGGCTGTCATGCTTCTGTAAAGCCTATCCATTTTAGGAGGCTGGATTTAAACAGTATGTTTGGTGTTTCCTTATGAAAAGGTGCCCTAGTGTATGCCCAGGACCGTGGGGCTGTGTGTTAAAGTGTGTACACGGTCCATTGTTGTTGCACTGGGATAGTCCCAGCTTGCTGGCCCTACGGAGGGGGCTGTGCGGCAAATGCAGTGTTCTCTGACATCAGTAATCGGCCAGTTATTTATAGCATGCTGGGCCCTATTAGAGGTAGAAGGGATTTTCAGAGAGGTTTCTTAGAAAACTTTATGACTACAGCAGAGTCTGAAAGGATGCATACCAGGCCAGCAGTCACCCACTCTGAGTGCGACAGGAGCGAGGGAGGTACCTAGAATAAAGGGCCAGCACAGTACAGGGATCACAGTGGGGAGGCACAGAGACGCCAGAGCCTGCCACACCTGAAGGGGCAGCTGCCACTTATCCCCAGCTGGCCACAATTATATGTGGGAAGGTGAGGCCTGGGTGACTAGATTTTCCAAACATTTACTGAAAGCTGCATATCATATCTGATTTCTAAGTGAAATCTTCTAGCTATTTATTTTTTTTTTTTTTTAAGAGTCTCACTATGTTGCCTTCGGTAGAGTGCTGTGGTGTCACAACTCATAGCAATTTCAAAGTCTTGGGCTTAAGTGATTCTCTTGCCTCATCCTCCCAAGTAGCTGGGACTACAGGCGCCTGCCACAATGTCTGGTTATTTTTTTGGTTGTGGTTGTCATTGTTGTTTGGCAGGCCCAGGCTGGGTTTGAACTTGCCAGCTCTGGTGTATGTAGCTGGTGCCATAGCTGCTGAACTACAGGTGCTGAGCCGAAATCTTCTAGCTTCTTAAATGTTGGAAGCTAACCCCCAAATAAACCAATAAAACAAATAAACAAACAAAGATACCCCCTTGGTCCTATAAAATATACTACCAGTCTTCCTATTCTGACTTGCACCCAAAATTTAACTCAAGGGCTAAATTATTATGATTTTTCATTGCTTGTTACATATTAATCTTCTGTATTTGTCTTTGTAATGAGCAAACAATATTTATCTATAAACAGAAAACAAAGCAGGAAGGCATCTTTATAATCTGAAGGGCTCCTTGCCTTTTAGTTCTCGTTGCTGTTACCTGAACAGGTGGGTGATGAGCAGGTTGCTGGATTGTGGGGCTGGATTTTGGAGCATCAGCTATGGGAAGTGGGAAGAGGACCCATATATAGGAATAGGAGGAAGGATAGCCAGAGAGTTCCATAGGCCAGGTCCCAGGAGCAGCACTAATTCCACTATTCATTCATTCTTTCATTCACCAGATATATACTGAGCACCGGTAGGTCCTGAGATGTGATCTGGGCCCTGGGGATACAGAAGTGAACGAAGTAGAGAAAAACCAACAAGAAACTCTAATTCATAGGGTGGGTTGGTTGGTAATAAACACCATGGCAAACATCCAGGGTGGCAAATAGGAAGGCTGGGGAGGGTCATGGTTTCCAACGAGCTGGTCTGGGGGTGTCCCCCGAGAAGAGACCAGGAGAGGTAGTACTCTCTTACACACATATGCAGTGCTTATTGTATAACAGGCACTGTGCTAGGTAGGCACTGTGGAGAGTCTCCTGGGAATATTCCCATGTTGTCACTTGTTTCTTTTAACAGACCTGCACAAAGAAACAAAACAGTTTTTTTTGTTGCATAGGACAGGAATAAATTGTACATTTTCTTAATTTTTTAAAAGAGGTCTCACCTTTTGTCACAGGCAAATCTGGTGATGGTTCTGCCTTCAGGTATGGCTGGATCCAGGTGGCTAATCCATGTCACCAGAACCTGACCATCTCTTGGTCTCTTACTCTACTTCTGCAGATTAGCTTCCTTCTCAAGTAGGGTTTCTGTACAAAATGCCCTGTACAGCTCCAAGTTTGCATCCCATCATCCTGGCTAGTGCACGGGTAAATCTTGGGTTTTATTCTTAGCAGCCAGGTTTGGTCACACACACATCTCTGGAGCTACAGAGTCTGATAGCAGGGGAGGGGGCATCCCCCCAAAGAAAATCAGGGTACTGTTGGCAGAAGAAAGGGGAATAGATGTTGGGCAATGAGAAGAGTGATGTCCACTCTGGCAACGCTGTATAAAGGGAACCAGAAGGACTGAAAAGAATCTGCAAACAGGGGGAGCTTCAGGAGTCCCAACCTGTCACCAACAAGCCATGTGAGCATGACCAGCTCTCAGTGTTCCAGTCTCTGAGTGAGGGTGGTAGACTTGCTGGTTCCCTGGGGATCTTCTAGCTCTTTCTTGATCTGTTTGAGTTTGAGGCACATTATCTGAAAACAGACATGATTTAATTCAGTTACCAGGTTTGAAACAATACAGGATTATGGATCCTGATGAAACACATAAGGCAGTAGTTTGTTTTTTCTTCAACGACTAGCTCTTTTGGTGGATTGCTGAGGAAGCTGTGAGGAACGTAAGACCTGCCTCTGTTTAAGTTGTGCTGCTGTCGGTGGCATCGTCCATATGGGACGGTGCAAAGGGGATGCAAAGCTTTGCAAAGTCTTTGGTCTGGTAACAGGAAGTGAACTTCACTGTCACGGATTTCATGCCCCAACACTAGAATGGTGTGTTAAGGGAGGTATTCCCCGGCTTCACCTCCCAGCATGAATCCATGAACAGGCTGGAGTTTAAACAGTACATGTACGTGACTATCAGCAGCTGTAGGAAAAACCAGCTGTGTGGACGTCAGCATGTGTTTCTAAGACACTGATTAGATGTCACAGTCTAGAATTTTATTTAAATGGTTACATCTCATCTGGACAGTTAGACACACAACAATATTTTTCACCAGGAGTATGTGGAGGGATGACAGGAGCTGCTCCTTGGTGACTGCTGCTGTGGCTTACTCACCCTTTCTGTTATCCTGTTACTCAGATGTCTACAGGGGCCAGCATTTGTGCTGCATGGTCAAGGGCTTGGGAGCAAGTCATCTCAGAGCCAGAAAACCACGCACCCCCTAAGGAAGTGCTGGTCATCATGGGCCGTGTGAGTGTTGGGCTGAACAGTGCAGTACAGTGGACAAGAACCCTGGAGCCCCATGGACTTGACTCTACTGGTGTTTCCTGGCTGTGTGACCTTGGAAAAGTTACTTGAGCACTCTGTGCCTCAGTTTCCCCATCCATAAATCTGAGCAATAAATTTTTTTTTTTTTGGAGATAGTCTTACTCTGCCACCAGGCAGTGCCAGGGCAGCATAGCTCACAACCTCAAACTTTTGGGCTCAGGCAATCCTGTTGCCTCAGCATCCTGAGTAGCTGGAACCACAGGTACCTGCCATGATGCCGGACTAGGTTTTTCTATTTTTTTTTTTTTTTTTAGTAGAGATGGGGTTTTGTTCTTACTAGACTGGTCTTGAACTCCTGAGGTCAAGCAACCCACCTGCCTTGGTCTCCCAAAGTGCTAGGATTACAGGCATGAGCCACGGTGCTCAGCTCTAAGCAATATTAATACTTACTCATGTCAGAGAACATATATCAGGTTTTCATCAGCCAGAATAATGCCTACTGTTGCTGGTAGTGGTGTCATTCCAACAGAGCCATGGACTAATAGGAGACAGAGAGGCATAATATTCATAATAGCTAATAAGCACATTGTCATGGCAAGCCTATTAGGCATATTATGTGACAGACACTGTTCTTAGTTCTTTTAAGTACAGTAACTCAAGTGGATAATGTGATCAACCCTCCTAATCCAGGTAGATACTATAGACAGTTCCCAGTGTGATGGCCGACTTAATTTTTCGACTCTATAATGGTGCAAGAACGATATGCATTCAATAAAAACTGTGCTTCAAGTACCCATACAGCTATTCTGTTTCCCACTTTCAGTACAATGGATTATACAATGAGATTTATAATGTCCTATTACAAAATAGGCTTGTGTTAGATGATTTTGCCCAACTATAGGCCAATATAAGTGTCCTGAGCATGTCTAAGGCAGGCTAGGCTAAGCTAAGCTGTGTTTGGTAGGTTAGGTGTATTAAATGTATTTTCAATTTACAGTTTTAAGTTAAGGAGCATCTGTAGATTATCATTTTTGTTTCACGGTAAGGAAGGAAGATGTGTAGGAAGAGTCCAATAGCTTGGCCAAAGTCACACAGCTGGTGAGCAGTGGATACGGGATTTGGACCCAGGCAGCTGGCTCTGGGGTCTTTATTCTTCACCCTGTGTCCTCTCACTAAGGTAGTCAGAGCTGTCCAGAGGGCTTCCTATGTCAGGACACGTTCTAAGTGCGTCCCAAGATTGAATCATTTAGCTCTCAGGGTAGGTGCTGAGGTAGGTGCTGTCATTCTCCCCATTTTGTAGATGAGGAAACTAAGAACGAGCTAACTAAGAACACAAATGCAGTTCACATCCTCAGTAGTGGGTGATTCAGCTCAGGGTTGCAGCAGGGTGAGGTGCCCTGAGCTGAAGGCACATGCAGTCCTGGTGTGCAGCAGGCCTTCTCTGGAGCATGCCCATTCTTTTATTAGTGAAGGGCTTGCTCATAGACCCGGGCTTTATTCCTGGAACTGTGCCTGTCTCTAGCTGCTCCTGGCAGATGCTCCCCTTGGAAGGTATGGCTTTTTGGGGGGAGCAGTCTTTAAAGAGATGCCTGTGCCCCCAGCTTGGGCCTTTTGTGGTCTTCTGTGACACCAGGGCTTGGCTTGGCCCCACCATGGAAGCTGTGTCTGGCCTTGAAGGTGGTGATTCTGCTACCTAAGAGAGCAAAATCATTATGAACCTGTCCCAGCCACTTGGGGGGAAACTGTCTAATAGATCTGGGTCTCGGTATGCTCAGCTGCAAAACAGAGTGAGTGTGGGGTGAAAGCATGTGATTAAAAGCACCAAATTCAGATAATCCCATTTTTGAAAATGTACATGAAGTGAGTTTTCTTGCCTCTATCTTATTTATTGGATATATAGAACTTTGCAAGTAGCATTTATGTATATATGTATGTGTTTATTTATTTTTAAGACAGAGTCTTGCTCTGTCACCCCAGGTAGAGTGCTACAGCGTCAACTTAGGTCACTGCACCCTCAAACTCCTGGGCTCAAGCAATCCTCATGCTTCAGACTCCTGAGTAGCTGGGACTACACGTAGGCACCACCATGCCCAGCTAATTGTTCTATTTTTTTTTTTTTTTTTGGTAGATACAGGGGTCTCATTCTTGCTCAGCCTGGTCTTGAACTCCTGAGCTCAGGCAATCCTCCCACCTTGGCCTCCCTCAGGGAAGGGGGACAAGGGAAGGGGGGTGCTGTCTTCATAGCCGGTTCCTATTGTTGAGCACATCTAGCTTCTCCTGTTACATTAACATTAGGAGCAGAATCCTTGCTGCGGGTCCATGCTTGTGGTTATTTTGTCAATTAATTATTATAAGGGTGAACTTTGGGGTCACTTTAATATTCTTGGAAAATGGTGCCAAATTACCCTGAGAAAATATTGTATCAATTTATACATTCAAAATTGGGAAGCAAAGTAATATGTTTCTCCACATTCTTGCCCACCTTTGGTATGATCATAGAGAAGTTGCTAACCTGAAATGTAAGCATGCCATCTTATTGAAATTTCCATTTGGTTGGTTTCTTGGGTTGGTTATCTGGGTTTCTTCTTTTGTGAACCATATATGTTATGGCAAAAATATTCCAGCTTTTTTTTTTAAACTACATTACAAAAGTAATGTACAGAAATCATAAAATTTCAGGCGGTGTAGGCATGTGTAACATGGCAAGTACCAGTTCCCTGAATCAACCCTAACCTTGGGAAATTAACAGTATTGACTACATGTAGGTTATTTTTTCAAAATCCTCTAGACATTTCTGTTTTGTTTGTTTTTGGCCGGGGCTGGGTTTGAACCCACTGCCTCTGGCATATGGGATCAGCACCTTAATCCTTTGAGCCACAGGTGCTGCCCACCTCTAGACATTTTTGAATGCCCTCCTTCTGTCCTTAAAGACTTCCGAAGGTTCATTCATGGCTTTAGTATCTTCAAAGTGTTTCATTCAGTGGTGTTTTTGTCAAATAAAGGTAGTAGGTTTATTTTGATAAATTGATCTTTTCAGAGAAGCCATGTGGCCTAGTGGGCAGGTACTGAATTTGGGGTCCCCAGTGACCACTCAGCAGGGTGTGTGTGGACTGTGTGTTGGCCTTGTCTGGCTCTGTGCTGTTGACATGATTGCTTTTTGTTTCTGACATTAGGCTGCTGAGCAGGAAGGGCAGTGGCTAGAGGCAGAGGGGCTGCTGTTCTGCCAGCACCATCACCACTGCCTCGGTGACAGTAATGAATAGCCAGCGTCTACTCTGTAGTCCCTCACATAAACCTCATAACAGCTCTATGAAGTATAAAAATCTAATATTATCTGTTTTTTATATCCTAGGATATGGGTTCCTAGAGGCAGAACCATTTGCTCAGGGCCACCAGATAGCAAGTTCTAGAGCCAAAGCTCAACCCCAGCCCTGCCAGGTGCTGAAGCCCCTTGAGATGTCGGCTGCTCACTCTGCAGATCCGCAGCTCTCTGCACGGCCTCTCCTGAGCCCCAGCTCCCTGACGGCCTTTGTGTGGATGTGTTGGCCTGGTCCAAATATGTCTAGGGAACTGGGGAGCCCCCAGTCAGTTCCCAGTTGTATAAAGACTTGAGCAAGTTGGGGACCAGGTAAAAGGACAAGTTTCTGGAGGGCTGTGTCCCTGAATCTGGGTTCCCGAGTGAGCAGAAAGAGCATCTTCGCTTGGGCTATAAGGGGTGGTTGCCATGGCAGCCGCTATGGCAATGCTGATGCAAGTGCTGGCTCTGTTCCTCCTGGAGCCCAGCTGGTGAGCTGGAAGCCCTGGAGGGGCCCAAGAAAACAGGGCTTGCTCTGCCCTGTGCTTTAGATGGACCAAGTTTGATAGAAACATTTGGTAGGTAGCACATAACTGACAATCAGAGCTTGTAGCTCTGGGTTAGGTGGCTGGAAAAATCCTTATCTAACTTGTGGAGCTCAGGGGTAAGAGCTGGAGTGCTGGAAGCAGGCTGTCTGGTCCTCCCTAAGCAGCTGTGAGGCGTGTCCACGTCTGCCCTCTCTGCGGCAGCCTCCTCCTCGTCTGTTGCAGCCCTTAGTCCACAGGCCCAGTGAGGATGAAATGAGTTAATCCGTGTAAAAAGCACAGCACGAATAGTCTTATTATGATGAAAATAGTAATAACGCTTCCCTCTCTTACTCAGAATTACCTCATGCCCCCCACTTCCCTTTTTTCAGCTATCTTTGAGGTCTGCCAGGATTTGGAGGGTGGTTTGCTGTTTGGCTAGTGCTGAAATCACCTCCGCTCACTCTGTCACCTCCGCTCGCTCAGTGTCCCTGACATTACCTTCCTTTTCCACCACATAAGCTCTTGCAAGTCTGATGCGGCCCCTCCCCCACTGCCATATTTCACTGACAGTTTGGTAATAAACATGTTCTTATGTGTGGCCCCAGTCATTGCCAAAAACAGCGTTTATGGAGCATCTAATTACCGTGAGTCTGTGGTGGGTCCCGTATCAGAGTCAATAAACTGCTTTAAGCAATGCTGGCTAATTTTAGAATTTTTGGTGTTTTTAACTGTTAGAATCAACATAACATTTATTAGAAATGGTTGTTCCCAAGGATCTATTTTTTAGCATTGTGATGTTCATTTTGGAGAGGTTGGGCCATCTACATATGGGTTTATTAGTTTCTAATCAATACAGTATTGAATAAAATATGGAGACTTTCTTCTCCTCTTCCCTGGGCAAAAAGACTTCATGGAGTACCTGATATATGAGGACTAGGAAGGATGTTATCTATAGATAATGATTTTTGAATAAATGGCTTCTAATATTTGAAAACATGAATTTTTCATCGTTTATTTCTGATTTGGATATAGTTTTATAGAACAATCCCAAAGATAGCTTTCTTTTTTTTTCTTTTTATTTCTCTAGACAAAGATTGGTGGTTTTTAAAACATATCATCTAAGGGTTGTTTATTTGATACAGATCCCTTTAAAGCATTAAGAAACTCAGCCATTTAAGTGTTTTAGTTAAAATTATACTTTATTGAAATTAATATGAATGTGGAAAGTGTAGCAATTAATCTACCTAAATTTTTATTTGCAGATGTAGAAAAATAAAAAAATAAGAATATTCTCTGATCTTTTTTATTTATTTATTTTGTAGTTTTTGGCCGGGGCTGGATTTGAACCCACCATCTCTGGCATGTGGGGCTGGCGCCCTATTCCTGGCACCACCCCTGATGTTTTTTATTGTTATTATTTTTCAAGTTCATTTGCACTTCATGCAAAGAGAAACCATCTCAACAGTATTGGCTCTGGGTCTGGTACACAGTGAGAATTTGGGTTTCCATCTCCTCTCTGTTGTCACTGCTTCTCCAATGGCTTTATCTGTTTCTCTGTTCATGCACTGTGGTACCAAACTGCCTGGGTTTTATCCTGGTTCAGACACCAACCAACTGTGTGATATTGGGCAAGTCACTTAACCTCTCTGAGCCTCAGTTTTTTCATCTGTAAAGTGGGAATAACAAAAGTACCTACTCACAAAATTATTTTGGGGACTGAATGAGTTAATATTTATTAAGCATTTAAAACAGTGTCCAGCACACACTGAGCCCTCTATAAGCATTGGTTTTTTAAAAAGTAAACCCTTAAAAGCATTCTTTATAACAGAGAGATTAAAGATTCCTCTAGACCATGAGTTAAAGGCCAGTGGTACTGATAAATTAGGGTGCCCATGACCTTATCCCACATCCACCTCGTCAGTAGACAGCTTCTATTTTTTATTTCAACAAGAGGAAGGAACCCTCAGTGTTGGCTCATGGGAAGGTAGAGAATGAACGAGGAGTCCTGGTTAAAAAAATACAGCTCAAGAAAGAACAGGCTCTCCCCAGGCATAACTTAGAAAAACAACAATCTGCTGCTCTTGATTAAAGGGGACAAAACTAATTATCCTTTCCGGAGGGATGTGAGGCTGCTCTCCGCTGGGCTGTGACCTGGAGGTGTAGGATGTGGATTTCCTTAGGATGTAATGAAGCCTTTCCCACTGAAAAATGTGTGATGATTCAGATGGATGTGGGGTCAGGGAGTAGGGGGAGGGGGAGCAATCTCCTTGCTTTTAAAAGCAGCCCCCAAACACTACAGAAACATCATTTGCTGGTCAGCACTTTGAATATAAAAAGTAATCTTCTTAAATTAGATTTGCAAAAGACCTCTGTTACAAAACATCCCTTCAAAAATATTCTGTAATTTTTGCTAATTACACCAGCTTACAATTAGCTCAACTGTTTGAAGTTTGGTGCCGCCATCCCGCCACCAATGGTGTGGATCAGAATGCCAATGAGGTGGTGACTGGGAAACGCGTTTTTGTGTGTGTGCTGAATAAAAACCAAGTGTATTAATTCTAGTTTCTTTAGCTGAGGGAGAGAAACAAAAAATTCCATCTTGGGATAATTTGAGTGTGATATTTCTCATTGTCTTTCTTTTTTTTTGAGACAGAATCTCACTATGTCACCCTTGGTAGAATGCTGTGGCACCGTAGGTCACAGCCACCTCAAACTCTTGGGCTTAAGCGATTCTTTTGCCTCAGCCTCCCAAGTAGCTGGGGCTACAGGTGCCTGCCACTATGCCTGGATATTTTTTGGTTGTAGTTGTCATTGTCGTTTGGCAGGCCTGGGCTGGATTCGAACCCGCCAGCTCCGGGGTATGTGGCTGCCCTTGCTGCTGAGCTGCAGGCGCCAAGCCATCTTGTCTTTTGTACCAGCTGTCGGCTGTACCGTTTGGCTGCAGTTTGCAAGAAAGCTCAGGGAAGTCTTACAACTGTTTATTGACATCACCATATTCCAGGTGCTAGAGGGTGAGAATAAAGCATTAAAAAGGCGACAAAGTGCCTGTCCTCAGGGAGCTCATGTTTTAATGACTTCGCGGACTGAAGATTCCCAGGCTCTCTTTCAGCTTATATTTTATACAGGTAATGCTTCTAGGTAATCTTTGGACAAGTATCTCTTGGCTCTCATTCCCCATCTCTGTATGTTTCCTCATCCAGTCACCAGGGACCTCTGCTTTGCCAAATTCTACGTGTGTTTCTCCAGCCTCCTACTTTGTGAAATGGTAGCCTGCTTCCTCCTTGAAGCACTTTCTTCACTCGGCCTCTGTGCCACACCTCCTTCTCTTGGTTTTCCTGTTTCTTTGGTGGGGCTCTTCTTGTGTCTATAAGCTGATAGCTTTCGAATCTAATCTCTAGTTGTTTCTATGCAGCTGCCAATGCCACATCTCCATGTGGGGGTCTGTACTGTTTGTGTGTGATACATCTGCTCTTGACTTTTGCCTCCCATAGGCCTCTATCCTCCCAGTTGTTTAGGCTAAAATTCTTTTTTTTTTTTTGGAGACAGAAGCCTCAAGCTGTCCCCCTGGGTAGAGTGCCGTGGCATCTCAGCTCACAGCAACCTCCCACTCCCGGGCTCAAGCGAGTCTCCTACCTCAGCCTCCCAAGTAGCTGGGACCACAGGCGCCCGCCACAACGCCCGGCTATTTTTTTTGGTTGCAGCCATCATTGTTGTTTGGCGGGCCCAGGTCAGATTCAAACCCGCTACCTTGGGTGTACGTGGCTGGCGCCTTCGCCACTTGAGCCACAGGCGCCGAGCCCAGGCTAAAATTCTTTTTTTTTTTTTCTGAGACAGAGCCTCAAGCTGTCCCCCTTGGGTAGAGTGCCGTGGCATTACAGCTCACAGCAACCTCCAACTCCTGGGCTCAAGCGAGTCTCCTGCCTCAGCCTCCCAAGTAGCTGGGACCACAGGCGCCCGCCACAACACCCGGCTATTTTTTGGTTGTAGCTGTCATTGTTGTTTGGCGGGTCCGGGCTGGGGATTCGAACCCGCCACCTTAGGTGTACGTGGCTGGCGCCTTAGCCGGTTGAGCTATAGGCGCCGAGCCTAAAATTCTTAAAACAACATTTAATTTTCTTCTATTTGGCCCGCTGTACCCCATCTGCCAACAGATCCTGTTGTTCCTACCTTCAAACAAGTTCAACCACTTCTCACCTTCTCATCACCCACACTGCCACCACTTCCTGCTGTCCCTCACCTGGGCTACTGCAGGGGCTTCAGCCCCCCCCCCCCGCCCCGTGCCCCTGTCTGGCCCCCTGGCAGGCCCCCTGGCACTGCTCACTCCTTATAGCATTGAGAATGGTCCCTTTAAAACTTAGATGAGGTTTCTTGGCTTGGTGCCTGTGGCTCAAGCGGCTAAGGCGCCAGCCACATACACCTAAGGTGGCAGGTTCGAATCCCCAGCCCGGGCCCACCAAGCAACAATGACGGCTGCAACCTAAAAAGTGGCTGGGCGTTGTGGCGGGTGCCTGTAGTCCCAGCTACTTGGGAGGCTGAGGCAGGAGACTCGCTTGAGCCCAGGAGTTGGAGGTTGCTGTGAGCTGTGATGCCATGGCACTCTACCCAGGGGGATAGCTTGAGGCTTTGTCTCCAAAAAAAAAAAACTTAGATGAGGTTTCCCTTCTG
>CAUYQS010092574.1:0-34766 GCA_963574585.1 Otolemur crassicaudatus | reverse complement strand
GGGGAGGCATGAAAGATGCTCTCACGCCTTTGCCTTGGCGTCTGTCTCTTCTCCAGACGCCCAGGCAGGGAGCATCTGCCTCCTCGGGTGACAAGGATGCTGCACCTGGGCCAAGAGATGGATTATAAACAGATTCAAGGACTCACATTGGGGGACCATCTATTCCTTACTCCCGCCCATAACATAAAACTTTTATAAGGAGGGATAAATTCAAATCTCCCTTTTTAACCCCCCCACCAAAAATGAGTCCATGACTGTTCATTATATTCTAAGTTTCCGATGCATGGGTAATGCAAAATTGTGCAGTTGCTTTTGAAAAGATTTTGGCCTTTTCTCAAAAAGTTAATCATAAAGTTACCACGTGACCCAGAAATCTTAGTTCTACATATCTGCCCAATAGAATTGAAAACGAATGTTCACATCAACATTATTTATAATCCCAGGCTCTGAGAACAAGTGCCCCTCAACTGAAGACTCGATAAACAAAATGTGATAATCCATGAAATACTATTATGCCATAAAAAGAAACAATGTCCTGGTACATAAAAGAACACAAAGGAATCTTGGCAACATTATACTCAGTGAAAGAGGCCAGACACAAAGCCCGTATATCATATGATGCCATTTATATGAAATATCTACAGTGGCAAAATCAATACAGACAGTCTAGTGCTTTCTAGGGCCAGGGGTCGGGGGAATGGGGAGCAGGTGCCGATGGGGTAATGCAAATAGTCTAGAATTAAATAGTGGCAATGGTTGTACAATTTTGTTTCTGCACTAAAAACAACTGAATTTCCTACTTTTAAAAGATGAACTTTATGTCATGTGAATTATATCTCAGTAAGGCCACCATTAAGAAACACTTCCGGACAAGTCTGATTTTCAATCACCATAATTTTTCTTAAGAATCATGACAATGCCTCCACAGTGAGCTTGCTAAGTTACATCTTGGCCACAAGAAATAGAAGGAACCCTAAGATAAGCAGCATCTTGAGATAGGAAGAACTTACTGTTCTTCCGTGGTTTCGCACAATTCCAGCCCAAAAAACTGGAAAATTGATGTCCCACAAACTTTCTGCCTTATTTTGCCCATTGCAAAACTTAACCCACGGCTATAATTCACCCTTCAGAGCCACAGAAGGCATAGAAGGACTTTGATAGCAGAACATTTATCATTAGAAATACATCCCCCGGATCCTAACCAGGATCTTCCAGCACCAGTCGTAAGAGGTGACACGTGCATACGGATGCCCCAAACAAATGGTCACTGCAGGGAGTAGCTCACCTTTTTGTCCTTGTTACCTTTTAACTCGGAAGAAACCCCCCAGAGTCTGTCAGGACCCAAAGCTGCCCTGACAGACACTCCAATCCAAATGAGAAATCTTCCTTGCAAAGGTTTCAACACTTGGCCAGTGATTTTCTTCTCTGGCTACACATGATAATCACCCAAGAAGCTTTTTAATAATACCATTGATTGCAGCTCATCCAAGAACAATTGAATCAGGATCTTTGGGGATGCTTCTTGGGCGTGATTATTTTCTAAAGCTCCTAAGATCAGTCATCCCAGGGTTGTGCAGCCAGGGTTAAGAAACACTAATTAAACCGCAAGCAAAATCAACAAAAAGCCTATTTGGTCATTAGGTAGCTCCAGTTCATATGAGTGGTGCACACTTTAAACTCTTATTTTTGGTTAATGTTCTCTGTACCCACTGATGCCACTCTCATGAGTGCAGAACAGTATAGAAAACAAGACATGAAAAAACCGGAACCCGTTTATGTTGCTCATGGAAATGTAAAATCATGCAGTTGCTTTGGAAGCTGGGGGGTCTCTGGCTTTTACCACCTCCAAGAGTCACAAAGAACAAGAAGATAAGGGCAAGGCCACCTGACTCAAGATGCCAGGCTCCTCCTCTTCCCAGGTGTCATGTTGGTGTGTGCCACCTTCTGCAAGGACACTGTAGATGTTGAGCACCATCAAATCCAAGCCCTAAATATCATTGTGGTTAGACCAACCTGAGTTCTTCAGACTCAGCCTCAAGACCTTTGAGTGTATCCCATGCAAGGTGGCTGCTGGGATATATACCCCAGGTGCCTGCTAGATACGTATGCTCAGACCGGGCTTGGGCACGTACTGCGAGAAGCTCCGCACCTGGTGGGATGGAGGCACACACTGTTTCACTTATCCTCAAAACTGTGTCCCCAGACTCTCAAGAGCAGCCTTACTCCCGTGCAAAGGACCCTCTGCCATAGGATGGAACTATCCAAATACCCATTGCCCCCAAGTCTGGCTCTCATTCAGCATTGATTTTGGAGATCCCCACTGCTAACTTTAATCCTAAGGACTTTCTTGATGCAAGTAGGTTTAAAGCTAGTGTTCCCAAATTGTGTATTTAGCACATGCCTTCTTTGTCAAAAAAATTCACTTGTTCTTCCATTCCCCTCTCCCATGCAACTTGAGACAGATTTGGGGATGGGGAGGTTACCTCTTTTTGTATTCTTTCCATGAAGAACCATTGCTGTAATTCTTCAAACTCCCACCAGCTGTGTGTCTAGTGTTGCCTTCTCTGGATTGTACTGTGAAAGCAAGGTTTTCATCGACTTTCACTGCGGGTTTCACCAAGAGAGTAGATTTCAGAGACTTTCCGTAAATAAAAATGTAACTATGTGACATTTTATTTACTGTTAAATTTATTCACTGTAGCAACTATTGCACTAAATATAAGTATATCAAAACATACTGTGCACCATAAAATATAGACAATGAAAATAATAAAAATAAACTCTGGACAGATTATTTGGGGTCTTGCTATGTCCTCCTCATACTGGGACTTTTGTCATTTCTTTCAAAATAGCTCTCGTTTAGGGAGTCAAACTTGTTTAATTTCTATCCAAAGGTAAAACTGTATTCAAAGATTTATCTTGTTGGTTTCTGGAATTACAAAGCATAAAGGTGCAAGATGAGGAAAGTTCTATGAAGACAGTGCCTGCCATAAGATAGTCAATAAATTCCCATGAATGACGTAAATGATTATATTGCTTTTTTAATATACTTTCTATATTTAGCTGTTTGTTACTTATTTTGAACCAATGTTATGAATATATTGCAAAATTTGTTATTTTCTATAGTTGCATAGAGATTTTTTTTTTGGCAATTTTTTTTTTTTTTTTTTGGCCGGAGTCAGGTTTGAACCCACCACCTCCAGTGTATGGGGCTGGCGCCCTACTCCTTGAGCCACAGGCATTGCCCTTGCATAGAGATTTTTAAGAAAAAAACAGGAATTGCCTACACTTTATCTGTTTTCCCCATTGTGGATCATGTACTATTACCAGCATGCTTCGTATCAGCATCTGAAGTATAGCTATACATTCAAATATAACTCAACTTATACATGAAAATGATGGTATGAACAAAAATGACATTTTGGGAAATCGACTCTAATATTTAGTCTATGAAACAAAACAAATTTTAGCTACATGTATCTTATTATTATTTAAAGATTTTGTGATGGTGAAGTGGATTGCAAAGACATGTAAATCCTCCCCCAGAGAAACGGATCAGTCCCTGCCCTTTCATGAATCATTAACTGAGGCTCTGTGACGCCTGGAAGAGTAGAAATCATATTTGGGTCAGAAAAGCACAAACTCAGATCTTTTCTAGTAGACTAAGAGCTTCTTGAGAGCAGGGACAATGGTACTCACCTGTGTCTCCTCAGTCCCTGAAATAAGGCCTAAGTGTATTCACTGCTTAGCAAAGGGTTCTTGCATTTGTTGAGGAATAAGAGGCACACTGTGGTTAAACCGTGTGCACCATGTCCTTAGTGAAAGGAGGACGAGGACCAGGCTGAGCTGGGAGGATCGCTGGCTGGTGGCTCATGAGGTGTAGACCCTGCTCACCTTGGGAGAAAGCTGAATGAAGAATACACAATGGTGGCTGTTTCCAGAGAATGAATCACTTTGGAAATATGGTTTACGGTGAGAGAATCTTACAGTATTTTCTCCATCATTGATTACAAATAGCTACATTGACTTGATGGGTTCCTGAGCAGCTCCCGGTGGTCACAGTATTTAACATTTAGTCAGTGTTTCATCCCTGTGGGCCAGTCTGTGTTCCTTCTTATACATGAGAATTTGAAAGTTATTTTACTTGTCACCAAATTCAGATTTTTTTAACATATCATCCAGTCATAGTTATTGATGTTATATGTAAATTCCTCAAGTTAAATTTATTTACTTTTTGCATAGGTACTACCTACATCATGTATCAAAGACTGTGTGTGTGTGTGTGTGTGTGTGTATAATAATGGGTACTTATGTTCCGACAACACAAGATATGGTGAAACTAACATGTACAATATGAATGAAAATGTTTCAAGACCTCATTGTGAACATGCTCTTCAAGACAATCTCTATGCAAGCCTTTTGCCTATTCCAGGCTTGAGAGTTCAACATTTGTCCCTCAAATCTTTCAGCGGTAGTGGGCTGTCCTGCCTCCCTGGGGTACACATTTGCCCCTTCTATCTGAGAAACCAGTACTGGAGCGAGGCCGACCTCCCCTGCTTCCACCCACTGCCTTTAATGGCCCGGGCAACCAACATTCACGCCAAGCACTTCCACTGCCACAAGAGCAGGTGAATGACAGGTGAATGACACTTCATAGACCCAGGCTACCATTAAAGGAAACAGCTCATACCACAAACTCAAGAATCAGGACTTCCAGCCAGGAGAGGAAAGCACAGCACCGTATTTCTTGTTGTCTTTTGCATTTAAAATGGGCATTCCAGTTGGATGTAAGACCTTGAATGACTTTACACATGAATTTGGCTTCCATGAACAGATGCATCCAA
The DNA here is from genome assembly GCA_963574585.1 of Otolemur crassicaudatus. Classification (NCBI taxonomy): domain Eukaryota; kingdom Metazoa; phylum Chordata; class Mammalia; order Primates; family Galagidae; genus Otolemur; species Otolemur crassicaudatus. The sequence continues at coordinate 29,922 of CAUYQS010092574.1, read as the reverse complement.
TTACTATTCTGCTTTGGTCATTGATTTTTCGTGTATCTTGTGGCTGATTGTGTATGAGCAGCCACTGCATTAATGGAGACTAGATGAAGATGGGTGGCCCTCTTTCTTTTGTGTTGAACCATTTAAAAAAGAGAGAGAGAGAAATGTTGCAGGATAAGAAAAGCAAAGTTAATTCTTCCCCACTTTGTGGGTGTGAATTTGCCTATCCCCGGTATATTGCTCCTTCCCTTCTCTTATAAATACATTGCTCTAAATGCGTGTGTGTGTCTACAGAAAGAGTTTTCTGTAACTGAATTTCATTTCTATAATGAGACCATAAATGGCTGAAACTTAATCTCAGCTCTCGCTACAATTGACTCCATCTGGATGGTTTCTACTTGAGCACATGATGAATTGCAATTTATGATGAACCAATAGTAATGGCCAGTTAACTCTTCCTGAGCTTTGAACTAAAATTGAGATGTAGTGATATGTTTACACAACCTCAAGGATGCCAATATTGAAAACCAACCAGCACAGAGGTCAAAATTCCTTTGGCTTCTGCTAAAATGATGAGTGATCCTACTCTCATTATGCAAATAGTACCACTCGGAAGACTATGTGCTTTGAGTTGAGGATAAAAAAAAGACTAGTACTCAACGTAGTGGGCATATCTTGTTAATTTGTTTCTTCCCAGCACCAGTTTCTCTCTCCTAACAACACTCTATTTATTTAAATTAGAATCACTTTGCTTCACACTAGGTATAGTCTATACTAGTGGTCACATAAGCTAAGTTAGAGCAATTAGCCATTCCTTTTTAAACAGAGGGACAAATAATTGAAAAGAACGTATGTTCAATTTCATTCAAAAGATAGCTTGCTTTCTAATCCATTTACATCAGGGAACACTAATGAGGTTCCCTATGTATTCCCAGGTCGCCTCAGGCCATCATTCCCCAGCCAATGTTGAGCTCCCCACTAACTCCAGGGGAACACCCAGTCCCAGCCCAATCTCTGTCCAAAAAAATCATCTTGTGCTCCAGGTCACCCAAGTTAGTTTCCTTTTGCTTGGAAAGAAAGAATACTATTTCATATATCCACATTTGAAAAATAGATTTATAATAATGTATCTATTGATTACCAATTAAATACACAGAGTTCGGCTGGATACTCTGAAAGATCTGTAGAAACTCTACCCTTGAAATCTTGAGAAATCCTTAAATAGTCTATGGAGATGGATTGGGAAGGTTTCAATAAAGAAATGAAGGGAGGAAATTTTTGTATTTATACCACAAAGTATGGAAAATATTGGATATGTCTTTGCATTTTGAGGCCAAGTAGGAATCATGTTTGTATTACACACACACACACAACACACATGCGCACGCATCTTTAACCCAGGCACAGAAAACTCTAAACAGAACCGTGGATCTGAGCCAGAATAAGTGGGTTAGCGGAGATGCATACATGGTAATGGGCATGACCACCTGCTCATCAAACCTTCACCTTGCTGGAAGGGCACCTGCTCACCCAACAATCACATTTTCCAGTACCCTGTTTCCCAGAATCTAGATGAGATTGTGTGACTACATGCTGCCCAGGAAATATGAGAAGAAGCAACGTGCGTTGATGCATCTTAGGAGGCAGCTGACTCGTCTGTACTTGTTCTTTCCTTTGTTGACATCTTGTCATAGGTTGTCAGATCCACTTGAAAGTCATATGTTAAAGTTGGCAAAATCATGTATGGAATCAATCACTGCTTAGAAGAGATTCATCTAATGATTCAGAGCATTTAGAGGTTTCTAGTAGTGAAAAATAAATTCCTCTTATGTTTGAGCCCTTTCGCAGTTTAGGTTTGTCATAGCAACCAGTATTATCCTACACAGCATTCTCAGATACGCACACAGTGCAAATTTCTATATTTTACATGACTGCTTCTTTTTGGAAATTGCATATAAACATTATTTATTCATCTATTCCATTGAACAAGTACTTGATGAAATCCTATATCTCTTGCTAATTATTCTGTTAAGACCTGTGAATAAAATTCAAGCCAGGTATGTCTCATTTCCAACATCCTAAACTACATAGCTTAACTGCAGATGCTGGCGTGGACGTGGAGAGAAGGGATCACTTTACTGTTGGTGGGATTGCAAACTAATACAGCCTTTTTGAAAGGAAGTATGGAGAATCCTCAAAGAACTCAAAATGGATCTTCCATTTGATCCTGCAATCCCATTACTAGGCATCTACCCAGAAGAAAAAAAAGATCATTTTATCATTCTGGACCTTTGCACTTGATTGTTTATTGCAGCTCAATTTGTAATTGCCAAGATGTGGAAATGACCCAAGGGCCCATCAACCATGTACAGATTAATAAACTGTGGTATATGTTTATTCCATAGTTTATTGATAGTACACCACATGAAATAATATTCAGCCATAAAAAGATGGAGACTTCACATCTTTTGTATTAACCTAGATGGAGGTGAAACACGTTCTCAAAAAAATTTGAGAAGAAAAAAATTGAGAAGACATAAAAAAGAAAAGTGACTTTGGGTATATCATAAATTCATTGGTGATGATTATTTTTTTCCCAGTTTCATACCACTTAATTAGAAACCATCTTATCATGGGTGGTGTCTTACAATACTCAGTTTCTTGATTAGTGCTATATAAAACAATGTTGTCCTTCCATCCACACTGGTTTTGGTTTGTTTGTTCATGGAATATGTAATTATAAATTAAGTTGTTTGCTGCTGTCTCTAATTGCTGTGTGAGCTCAAAGGCAGAGCACCCAGGGGAAACTTGAGCTTAGAGTTTTCGTGCAGATGAGCGAGCTGTTACCTCCTCACCATCGCTTAGATCTGTTAACTTGTCTCCACTCTGGGGCCACCTGCCTGCATTTCAGCCACAGTTTTCTGGCTCCCAGATCACCTGTGCCCTCTAGGCTGCCCTTCAGACTTGCTTCTACAGGTCCTTCTCCCAAAAGCCCCAGGATTGTCCTGAAATGTCAATCTAAGTACATCACTTCCTCCAGAAGACTTACCAGTGGTTCCCAAAACCCCCATAGGGTAACAAGGTCTGTGGTGATTCCGTAGCTGCCTTAGCCTGTTTGGTGGTCTGCAACAAAATACTGTGAACTGGGTGGTTTATAAACAACAAGCATTTACTTCTCACAGTTCTGGAGACTGAGATGCCTCAGCTCAAGGCTCATGCAGGTCCGATGACCTGTGAGTGCTGCTTCCTGGGTCATGCATGGCCATCTCCTCCCTGTGTCTTCACGTGGTGAAAAGGGCGAGGGAGTTCTCTGGGGTCCCATCTATAAAGAAACTAATCCTATCATGGGGACTCTACCCTCATGACCTCATCACCTCCCAAAGGTCCCACCTCCTCACACCATCACATTGGAGATGTCAACATAGGAATTTAGCGGGACATGAATATTCAGTCTCTAGTGCTAAATATCTAAATTTTTTGACCCCAAGGGAGATACAGAGATTAAGCATGTATATCTTATTTGATTAGCATTGTAGTAAAGTGGCTTTGCCCCCTCCCAGACATGACAGGTGCTGAAAGCTGGACCTTTTTCTTGTGGATATACTTCCATGATTTCTCCAGAGACCTTTCCTTGGAGAAGAAGCTGCTGTACTCTACCCAAACAAAATTCCCTTGGTACAGGAAAGGCCCATCTTTCTCACTAGATATGTCTAAATCCTAAGACTCCTCAGCTTCTGTCCAGGAAGAACCACACAGCCTCTGTCAGCCTGAGACTCCTTGCCCTGACCTCCTGCCCTCTTTTAAGTATTCCCTGACCAATATTCCTGCTGCTGAGTCTATTGTAAGGGGTCTCCAAGATTCACATAGCCTTGACTCACCCTCTGAGAGGAGCAGAAGATTTTTCTTCTTTCTCCATCTCTGCTGCTGTAGACTGCTTTCACGCTTTCATTCTGTTATTTGTTAACTATTGGCAACTCCAAATGCAATTTAACAATACGATTATGCAATTACTCATACAGGAAAATTATGTTCTCAACCACAAATACAGAAAGTCAACTCACACACTCACCCCAAGATAAAAACTGTCCAAAGACGTCTTACTTCATTTTTCCTTTTTCACCTTGCAGCCCATCAAAAATATTAATCCGACAGGTGAGTTTGATGTTTTGGTGTGTTTCCTTATTTTTGACATATGTCTTCGGCAGATAAGCAGTCCAGTTACCTTGTTACAGATGTTTTCACTTTCAGTAATTTATTTCTTCCATTTGAATGGTGCTTTATCATCTTCAAAATTAAAACATTTTTCAAACTATAAGGAGAAACCATTAATAATTTAGCATACAGATAAGAGTTTGTATTGATGATTGAAAACAGTCCGATTATCATACAGGAGCACGGACTCATTTCCCAGGCCCAAGTTTTTGCACAGAGAAGCTTTTCTAGTTATTTCAGAAATTGGAGTTGACAGGAGAGAAACCCAGAAGCCCAGGCTCAGAACGCAGCTGCAGCTCCCGCTGCCCTATGTCCACAATCCCTCCTGTTTAACTTTCTCCTGTCTTGTAATTTTGAAGTTTCATGAGGAAAAACAAGCATGTCCAACAACTAGGCTGAGTAATACTAAACTGCTTCCCTGAATTCTATCATTTTCAAATTACAGAATGCAGCATAGTAGTAACTATAGTGTGGAAAAAACATGTGGATGAAGACAGTTTTTGATGTTAACTCATTTTTGTGTTTCCTGTGTCCTGGTGGACCATGGCTGAGAGCAGTGGTTCTCAACCTTCCTAATGCTGTGGCCCTTTAATACAGTTCTTGTGGGTTGAGACCCCCAAGTTGAGAACTGCTGGTTTAGAGGAACATCTCAAAGCTTTGGCCAACCCTCTAACAGTAGAAATCATGGCACAACCACCTAGGGGAACCGGGAATAATAATTTTCTCATATGTGTAAAATAAATTGTAATACAACGTGCTTAATTTTTTTAAAGAATACAGTGATGCGAGGCAATCTTTAATTGATGGTATGGAAATTGTTCTCTAGTTGAAGTCAATATCAGATATTAACCAACATAGTAACAATGACAAATGTAACAATGCATTGACCATATTTTATGCGCTGATGTGAGGTTGAGATAGGGACAGGCAGTCACCCCCAGTTCCATCCTCCTCTTCTCTCAGCTTGTCATAGAACACCCACTTTTCACCCTCTTCTCAGAATCACAGCTACATTCCCCAGCACCCTTTGCAGCCAGATATAGCTACATTGCTGGGTCTGGCCAACAGTATATGAGTCCATTCCAAGGCATGTCCTTATTCCCACATCCTCTCCCTGGTGGCTATACTGGGGGAGCAGGGTGATGACCTCTGGGGACTAAATAGGTAAAACCCCAGTGTTACCAGCCACAACTAACCTGAATGGCCATTTCATGTAGAGCACTACTGGTCAAGCCCTAACAAGGTTGGATGAACCTACATGCTGACATCTGAAGACTGTTTGTCTATTTCCAGGGCTTACTGATATACATAGGCTGGGGAACTGGACTCCATGGTACCAGTCAAGGACCCAGGGCACTCTGTGCACCCAGTGAAATGTTTACTAACTATAATTTAGTCTAGAATAAAAATACTTTGAAGACATAACCACTTTAAGATAGGAAGATATTGTGTAACCTTGTAACCTATGAGAAGGAATCCATTTAATGTATACTGTGATGAGTGAAATTGTGTTTACTTTCATTGTGAGAATAAAAGGGAAAGGGAAAGAGGAGGGCAGAACGGCTCTTTGAGGAGATATCCTCACTGTTCTCCAGAATTGCTGGCTCTTCTGTAAATAAAAGTGAAACTGTTGATCACTCATCTGCTTCTCCCTTGATTGGCTTGGGTGACAGGTGGACAGACTCCTTAGGCTGGCCACGCCAGGAATGACTGAGCAACAAGAGGAAAGAGCATGGCCCCTCATGACTTTGGATTAGGGGGGAGAAAGTTAAAGAGGACATTTAATTGATTAAGCTTTCCAGCATTTTCTTGAGAGGAAATAAGCTAGTGTCCTAATTAATCTAATAGAGTAGTAGTGAAGAAGAAAGAAAACTTACTCTTGCAACCTCAAGGAGCTTCAAGTGTAGTAACTGCTACCTTTTATTGAACCATTTTATGTCCCAGGCCCTTGCATATTTCACGTAATACTCACAGTTCTATGAGGTGGGTACTATTAGCCCCATTTTACAGAAGAGGAAACTGGGGCTTGGAGGTGATTAATTATTTTTCTCCAAGTTACATGATAATAGTACATAGTGCCCAAAGTCTAAATCCAAGTTCCTCCACCCCACTGCTGTATATAACATACCTCCCTCCAGCAGAGGCTGTAGCAGGCTGGTCTCTCTCAGGCCAATTCCAGCTGGTCCCCTGGAGAAGCGTACTAGAAAGAATTCAGGGGCCTGGATGAAATCAGATGGGCAGAGCAGAAAGCATGTGCCGTGACAAAACCAGGTGTATCCGCTTCCTGGGGCTGCCATAATGAGCAGTACAAACTGGGTAACACAGAATAGTTCATGTCTCAGAGTTCAGTGTTTGCAGGTCTGAGATTAAGTGTAGGGATGGCCATGTTCCCCCTGAAAGGTCTGCACCAGGCCTCTCCCCCAGCTTCTAGGATTTCCTTGGCTTCAGGAAGCAGAGCTCTAACCTTCACGTGGCTTTTTCCCCCATGTGCGTCTCCATCCCTGTTTCCAAATTACCATTGTGATTAGGGCACCAGACATATTGAATTAGGGGTCCACTATGATCCCGCATGAACCCCACCATAACTAATTACATCTGTAATGATTAGGACTTCACAGGGCAGGTTAGGACATAGTATCTGTCATATCCTGACTTCCTCCAAAATATATATACATATAATTAGAGAAAGCTGTCTCCAGGGATATATTAGCACTTTTCATTGTATAAAATGCCCTCGTATGCTGATTCCTTAATGAACGTCTAATGCTTCCAGGGACTCAAACAAACATAACTGATCCTCTATTTTCACACTAGATAAAGCACATACTAATTACCCCTTGTGACAACCGTTGAGGTTAGAAGTTAGTGAGGCTGAATCACACAGCAAGCTGATGGTAAGAGCATTAAAACTCAGATCCTTCAACCAGGCCTCTTGATATGGTGAAGCCTTGGTAGACAGTAGACTTTAGAAATAAGAAAGGTAGAATCCCTGGTAATGCTTGACCTCCTTCTCACTAGCAAAAGATACCAACTTACACGACTAGTGCCTCCTTCAGTGCAGAAGAGAGCCTCAAACCCATGAGTAAGGAACAGGGACCTCAAGGTCAAACAATATCACCAGTAACAAAACACCTTCTCTCCCATCCATCTTCTTTCCATTGGACACCTTAAGGTCCAGAGAGTTAGCAGGACCTTGTCCAAGGTCCAGGTGATAGAAATAAGAGCAGAGAGCCACAAGAGAGCCACAACTGCAGGTGGTTGGCATCACCTCTCCCTACCATGAAGAGATAATGCAACCCGTCCATGAAAGATACTCTGTGAGCCATGTATGTTTGTTGATGATTCCGTTTAGGCACATGCCATATTTGCTTTGCCCTGATGAGAGAAAAAAAGGAAGTTCTTTTTGCAGGTGAGAGTGCCCCATCTCTCTCAAGTCTCCTGACAGTAAGAACTTTGTTTGCTGTGAGTTGAGCTGAAGAAAAATCCTTCAAAGCATGAGCAAGGGGGAGATTTATAAAATGACTAGGGTTTGTGGCTTGGCAGGCTATGTTTATTAAGATAAATAATGAAACAAAATCCCACATCAGCAGATCTTTATACCTAGTCTGTTGCCTATTGATGATGGTTGCAATGTGGATTTCTGGTAAGGAAAATATAGAATAAAAACTACAGTAATACATCTGGGATTGCAGTTTACTTTGCTCATTCAGACAGATGTATGTTACCTTTATAACTTCATATTTTAGGAGATGGTTAGAAAAGAAGGCAAATAGATCTCTAGACCTAGAAGAATGCTCCGAGCACCTCCGAAGGTGAAGTTAACGAACGTCTTCCTCAGCTTGTCCTTCATAAAGTGAAGTCTGCAATTATTGCTAGCCCAGTGATGAATGTCTGTCTACAGGGCAAGGAAATGGCTGAAATAATGAGTAACACAGAGTTTATCAAGAACTACTAATTTTGGATATTGAGCCTTTGGCTCTTGATGTTAAAGAAAATAATAATTTTCCAACAAACTGTTTTTAACACTTACACAAAACTATATCAACCTAAAAAAGAAAAAAGAATGCATATAAATAAAAAAAATTGTGCCATCATTCATCTCTCTAATTTCATGTATAGATTCATTCTTGAAGGAATCAGAAACATCGTTTTGTTAAGACAAAAACCCAGGAAATTGAGAGTGCTTTAATGCTGTATGTGAGTCTCTTCATTTTGTTCCATAAGCTAATTTTTGAACATCAGAAGGCATATATCTTTTGTGTATTTTCCATAATAAAAGCTAATTTTTATCCAGAGCTTACTATCTCACCTTACTTTAGAAGTACTCTTTACTTAAGACATAGCTATATTGGGGGCAGGGATAGTAGAAAACTGGGAACTTGAGCTAAGGACATTTGAAAGCTCTTCCAATGTTAAGATTTTATAATGTCAAAACTTAGTTAAGATATCCAGTGGAATTCAGGCCTTCCCTGCACATGTTCTCTCTGAATTCTGATGCTGGACTGTAGAGAATATTGGACAATATAAGGAATTGCCTCCTGCCATGGGGGATTCTCATTGATTTCTCTGTTTGCACCGTGAAGCTTGACTTTCCCACAAGGAGAAAGCATCACAGAGGGTTTGTGCTGACAGCGCCCCACCCCCACCCCTGGGAGGTGTGCCCACTGGGGCTCTCTGCTGCTTCCTCCTGGACGCACACACTTACCTCCCATGTGGCACCTGGGAGGAGAAGGGAGCTGATTGTTTGCAGTTGTTGCTCTAGTTGGGAATTTTTGTAAACCGTGATGATAAAAGCCCGCTGAGGTCTAGGTGTTAGGAGTGTTCAGAGCACTGCACACTTTGTCTAGAGCAAACCTGATTCCAAGTCCCAGCCCTGCCACTTGGTAATTAAGCATGTTTGGTCAAGTTGCTTAAACTGTCTGAGCCTCTGATTTCTCATCTCTGAAAAGGATATTAAAAAAAAAAAGCTGCTGTGTTAATTAAATGAACAATAAGCAAATTAGTTCCTTGAGTGCGCGCGCATACACCCTGTGTCCTTTCGGTTAAAAACTTCTATTTAGTTCCACGGGCTCGGGTTGGGGCTGAGAACCCTGCAGCTTCAGTAATCGGTGACGCTCATGCGGTACATAGAGCCTACTGCGTGCCAGACTTCATTCTAAATTCTCGGCAGACAGTAACTTATTTAATCCTCAGAGCAATTCTATGGGTATTTTTCTATTTATTTTACACAGGTAAGGAAACTTAGACGCAGAAGGTCATGTGACTCCCTGAAATTCACATAGCTAGTAAGTGGCTGAGCAGGGATTTCAGACCTGGCAATCCGATTGCAGACCCGATCATACCTGCCTTTCTGAGACCACTTACCTGTACTGTCCTCCTCTACATCTTCCGTATGAGCTATGGCTCAGCCTAGCTAGTCGCGTCTTCGCCATTCCCCTAGAACCAGATATTCTGTGGATATGGGTGCATAACTCTGCAGAGCCAAAGAGATTCTGTTTCAAGGACTAATCTATTGCTGGGGAAAGAATATCACTCTCCTTACTCTGAGATTGCTAGGGGTTTAAAAATTGCTTTCATTTGTATAAATTTACTAAGTACAAGTGTGATTTTGCTACATGGATATATTGGTAGTGCTGAAATCAGGGCTTTGATATATCCATCACTGGAGTAACCTCTGTACCCGCTGAGAAGGGAGATGTAAGCCTGGGACTGCCAAGGGCTGTCTTTTCAGCTCCTAGAGCAAAGTTGCCTGGGGTAGACGGCAGACAACACAGCAGAAACTAAGTTAAGCAAACAGGCTAAAAATACAGAGATTCGATGGCCTCTGGGTTCAGCTAAGCCGAAATTCCCAACAATGTGGACTAATTCCTTTTTTATTTGTAGCTGTTTTTATCTGGTGTCCTGGCACTTGTTCCAGTAAGAGATTTGACAAATAAAAATGCAAAGTAAGCATTAGCCAGAAATATAATAAATCCTCAAATTTAAACAAATACACACACATAGACATATACACATGTATACTGGAGGCATTAAATCAAGGCATTAGAAGATTTAATGGATTCAGTAAAAAATGTCTAAACATAAATTCCCAGCTAAACCAGAGCCATTAATTATTACATAATAATTATGATAAAACCTGGTAAGTATACATATTGAGCATTCTGCCACTAAGGAGTACTCTCCAACACATGCCTGTCTGTATTAGGTAAAGATTTTTGTTATAGAAGTTCAAGATCTAGTCTTTTAATACATCTCTTATTATGTAGTAGGCAAGATCAAAGCAGTTTTTAGAATACAGAAGTCACAGGCTATAATAGAATATATGTAAAACATTTAGCTATAGGTAACAGAGAATTCAATTATTATCATGTTTCATCATAACTAGCTGATAATCAATTCCTGCCTTAAGCTCAGGATGAACTTGGCAGAGAAGACAACAAAATGAGACAAGGCATTGGGATTTGAGCTGGGGGTGTAAATTCGCCCAAACCCATCTCAAATCACTTGCATTCGTTTTTTTACTGGGGCAATCTGCTTGATAGAGAGTTGTATAAATGTACGACCGTTTTTATAAGCAATCATATTATAAGGACAGAGTGTGATATTGGTATCTTGTACATTTGCTATGTCCCACCTTATTACCTTATTTATATACATATGAAATATACACAGTATAAAATGGAAGCTTGACGTACACAAGATATGTTACCTTATGCATGTACATACAGAACTTGTGCATTAGCATGATAATAGGTTTGCATGTATGCAAATGAGGAGTCTCATTGATGTGTGTGCAGAGCACATGCAGTCGGAGTGATATGAATATGTCCCTAAACACAGGCATTTGCACAGCCTTTCAAAATGTTTACTTTGCAGACATTCTCCATCCTATCACTCGTCACGATTTCTACATAGACACAGACATTTGTGGAACTGACACTAACTTGAGGACACGCAGCACCCACATACCCAATTGTCAGTCACGTACCCCTTTCTCACAGTGAGCACTCAGCCGAGCACTCGGTGCCAGCTCACGTGCTCCTCAGCCAGATTGACTCAATGGCTGTGGAGTTTCTGAGGCATTAAGATGAAGTTCCAGTTGCAGAATGAAGAAAAACTATTTTTTCTTTTTACGAAAAAAAAAAATAAGCCTTTCCCTTTTTGTAGTGTTTATTTTCACTCCTGCTGATTTGAACTGTTGTCGTATTTAGTAGCAGATGCTTAATTCAGATACAGCTTGTTAATTACTGGAGAAAAGTCACAGTGATTTGGGGTCTATGTGGAAGTTCTTTGTTAATTTTTGATTTCCACACAGGCAGAACATTGCAACACCCTGATTTGTTCTAAATCTCCATGTTCAATAATTTTCTCCAGGCAGGAAACAAAACCTTACAAAATGAAATAAAACCCTAAAAACCTACCCTTAGGTATTTTATTGACGGACACTTTGGAAAGATCGCCATCAGCCAACTTTTTTTCAAAGTTATCCCCGTGCTGTAGCTTAAACAAGTTATTTCTACTTTTCCCCCAGATCTCATCCTCACCATGTCACATGCATGTGCAGAGAATGAGAATCATTCAGGAAAGAAATAAATGGAGGGAAATTGGAGAAGAAATTAACATTTATTGGCCATATAATATGTGTTAGAAATTACTTTGTACTAGGTGATTTACTTACATTAACTTTTGTAATTATTATAAAACCTTTATGTGCCAGGTACTATAGTTTACAATGCTAATGATAAAGTAAATGATATCACCTATCCCTCATTAAGCACTTTTTATGTTGCAAGCAATGGGCCGAGCACTTTTGTGTACTTTTTCTAAACTATTCCTTACAGAAAACTCACGAGTGGGTACTATGAATACGCCACTTTACACATGAGGAAAATGAAGCTTAGAAGAGAGGTAATTTTTCCAAAACACTTAGCTAATAAGTGGGCAAGGTTACAAAGCCCACTAATCAACTTCATGGTGTAGCTTGATGCTGAGTATACTGTAAAATGCTTAGCAGAGCTTCTAATGCACAGTAAATGTTAAAAACAATATTTGCTTGGAACCAAGACAGCATGGAAGAATCCATTCAGCCAAGTCCAAACATCCAAACTAGCAAATCAATGGAATGAAAGGGGGTGTCAAGAAATTAAACTTGACACATACAGAAGATATGATAGATGATAAAGTTGACAATAATTAAAAGGATATATGTTTAATAAATATATTGACCTTCACATAGAAAACAGAAAAAGTTCACTTAGTCCCTACCTCACACCACATGTAAACTACGCTGAGAACAGTGTTTCCAAGTCTCTCCCAAATCCAAATCTTCATCCCATCAGACCCATCTTTTGTTCAATTTTTATACATGACCAATTATTTTCCAGGTAATAACATCAGATCAAGATTAAGATATGATCAAGCAGATCTTGGCCACCGGGCCTTGAGTGCCAGGAACGCAGCTCGGTCAGTCCTCAGTGCGCTCTACTGGGTTTGGGGGGGGGCATCTGGAGAACACTTAAGAGAACTAAGAATAGAGCTGCCATTTGACCCTATTATTCCTCTACTAGGTATATATATTCAGAAGACCAAAAATCACACTACAACAAAGGTATTTGTACCACAATGTTCATTGCAGCCCAATTCATAATTGCTAGGTCATAGAAGAAGCCCAAGTGCCCATCGACCCATGAATGGATCAATAAATTATGGTATATGTACACCATGGAATACTATACAGCCATAAAGAAAGATGGAGACTTTACCTCCTTCATGTTTACATGGATAGAGCTAGAGAATATTCTTCTTAGCAAAGTATCTCAAGAATGGAAGAAAAGTATCCAATGTACTCAACCCTATTATGAAACTAATGCTATAACCCAATTTTAGCCCAAGAATATGGGGAAAGGGGAGGAGGAAAGGAGGGAGAAGGATGGGTGGAGGGAGGGCGATTGGTGGGATCACGCCTATGATTTATCCTATAAGGGTACATGTTAATCTTTCTAGATGTAGAATATAAATGTCTTAACACAATAACTAAGAAAAAGGCATGAAGGCTATGTTACCAGTTGGATGAAAGTATTTCAAACTGTATATAGAAACAACACACTGTACCCCATGATAGTATTAAGGTACACAGCTATGATTTAATAAAATAAAATAAATAAATAAAAATTAAAAAAAAAGATATGATCAAGCTGGACAACTCAAAGGTCTGCACTTGCAGGGCCATGAGAAAATAGAAAGAAGGATCTTTTCTGAATCTCTGCTGGGTAAAGGAAATAACCTGACGGATCTGCTAAGGAGGGGTCTGTGATTCGCCCTCGGTGTGTCAGTTTATTGATGCTATTTCTGTTGTGGCTGAAGGGGGTAAGCAGGTGAGCAGCCACAGCTGAGCCGCTTATAACAAGAAGAAAACTGAACAATGTTTATCTTTGTCTTCTTTTTCCTCCTACCTACTTCTGCCTTTCCTCTAAATTAATGTTGAATTTTTTTTTTTTTGGATATTGAGTTGAAGGAGCTTAACATGGTCAGCCAGCCAGGGCCTCCGTGTTTCTTGGCTGGTCCTACAGTGTGATAAGCAGTTCTACTTTTATTTTCATAGGAAAATCAAACGCAGTAAATCTAACTATCTAAAGAGCTAGTTCAAAAATGAGAAAAATGTCTCCAGAGAATTTAAAAGATTTGTTAGATCCTATTTGTGACCCAAGCTAGTTTTCTTACAATATGTGTACAAACAATATCTTCAGCCTGGTTCTATGTTGGAAACACTACATTTTATTTCCATTCCAATGTTGCATAATTCTCATATGACAATGCCTAAAGTGTTTTTTGACGTTAGACAGGTACACATGTGACATAGCGAATTTGAAAAAATCACTAACATGATAGTTTTAATTATAAATAATTGATAAATTTGGGTGAGGGTAAGGACAAGAAAGAAAAAAAAAAGAAAATAGTAACTGGTTCTCACATAAATTGGATTTGATTTTGACTCAAGTACATCACTTAAACATTAATTTTTACTTCAACTTGTTAATATGTTATTTAGGATACAAGATACTGCATCCTCATTTAAAAGTGAATTATGTTTGTAATTTCCACTTTATAATAACATATTTTTTCTATTTTAATATCAGGTGTATCCAGATTAAGCAGAATGATTTTGAAGTATTTCCTCTTTTTCTATTGTCTAGAAGATTTGGCATGATCTATATTTTGAAATTATCTTCTATTTTTATTTATAAATATAAGTTGTCTGTTTTTTGAGACTTTGGAAAAAATAATAAGAAGTTAATTGATGACTCTTTACTGAACCTCAGACTCAAAGCATTCTATAATAGTCATACTCTTATTTGACAATGTGTTACTTTCTTTGCATTACTATTATTCTTATTGCTTAATACTTTGTTGCAGCAATCGTCTGATTTCTTTTCTGAATGTATTTATCTTCGTTCATTATTTATGAGGTTTTTGTTTCTAGTCCTTATCTTAAACATTGTTATTTTGTTGGTAAATTTTAAGCCTTTTTAATTCTGTGAAGGCAAAAAGTGGAAACCTAATAATCACATGTATATGTCAAAATTAAAAAAAAATAATAATAATTTATAAATTGCTTTATTGTCTGTAGTCATAGGCTTAGCACTATGCAAAAACTCTAAAACATGGAAATATTTCAAACACTCGAAAAACAGAGTCTATTTTTTCGGAGATCCTGGTATAGCTTAGGTCACAGAAATACTACTTTTGTTTGAAAAATCAACTTTTGTTGTTTCATTGATTTTCTGTGTAAGTTTTTTTCTTTGGCCAGGGCTGGGTTTGAACCCACCACTTCTGGCACATGGGGCCAGCGCCCTACCCTTTTGAGCCACAGGCACCGCCCTGTGTAAGTTTTCTTATTTCAATTTGATTTGTTCTTCTCATTTTCATATGATTTCATACCTTTTGCCTTCTTTGGGATTGCTTTGCTCCTTATATTCTGCTATCTTGAATTAGGAACTTGGGTTGTTGATTTGAAGCTATACAAAGTTTCCCCCAGCACTTCTTGAGTTGCAACACAGAAATTTTGATACATTGTATTTTCATTTTTATTCAGAGTTATATATTTTATTTCTTTCTTTTGATACTTGTTCTTTCACACGCACGTTGTGTGTAGAGTTTAATTTCCACGTAGTTGGAGATTTTCTATTATCTTCCTGTTATTAATTTCTACTTTGATTTTATTATAGTGAGAAAACACACTCTGCATGGTTTTAATTCTTTCAGATGTGTGGAGCTTTGTTTTGTGGTTCAGAGTATGGTCCATCTTGGTGAATATTCCATGAGTGCTTAAGAAAATGAGCCTTTTGCTATTGTTGGGAGGAGTGTCACTTAGACCCTGTTGGTTGATTATGTTGTTCCCACCTTTTCTATCCTCGTTAGTTTTCTGTCTAGTTGCTCTATCAATTGCTGAGAAAGTTTATTCATGTCCCCAAACTTAATGGTGGATTTTCAGTTTCTCCTGCTCAGCAACATTAGTTTTTATTTTGTGCATTTGAAACTCTGTTTGATGTGCACACACAAAAAGGACCATTGTGCCTTCCCAGTGGATCAATCCTTCTGTCATTATGTGTGTCTCTTTCTCTCTTCGCTCTGATGTCTACCTTACCAGGTACTAATATAACTATCCCAGCTTATTTTTAAATGATAGCTTGCTATATTTTTTCCATCCTTTTGTATTCACTCTATTGATGTCATTGAATTTCAAATGAGTTTCTTGTAATCAGCATAGAGTAGAATTATGCTGTTTTATCCTCTTTGCTAATCTCTGTCTTTTGATGGATGTATTTATACTATTTATATAGAATGTAATTATTGATTTGTTACTGTAGGCTGCTGTCATTTTACATTTTTTTTATGGTTCTTGCTACTCAATCACTGATCCTAGCATAGCACTGTTCATGGAGAAAGAAATGAGACCAAAGTCATCTTTTTATAAGAAACCTTCTCCCACAATTAATTCATACATCAGGGTAGACCCCTCTTGAGCAAATCATCTCTTAAAGGCCCCAACTCTAAACACTGCTGTAATGAGTTTCCAACGTATAAATTTTGGAGGACATATTCAAAGATA
The DNA here is from genome assembly GCA_963574585.1 of Otolemur crassicaudatus. Classification (NCBI taxonomy): domain Eukaryota; kingdom Metazoa; phylum Chordata; class Mammalia; order Primates; family Galagidae; genus Otolemur; species Otolemur crassicaudatus. Next base: position 13,622 of record CAUYQS010092574.1, on the reverse strand, counting down.
GTATGAAGATTAAGATGTAGTTATCTGTAGGATGGGTGAATTACTTTGTCTACCACAAATACCCTCAAGATCTCCAGGTAACCTGTCCCCCATGAGCTCTGGCACTTCATTGTAGAACACGAGATTTATAGACAATTATCATTTATCAAAAATGTTCCAAATAATCCCCTTATAATATTTTGTTGTAGGTATAAAGCGTAATATAACAAACCATAGTATGCTCTTTATTTATTTGGGGAATAAAAATTACAGATAAAATTTACAAAATCTCTAAATTATAAATCCTTGATTTCAATCTCTCTAACCACTACTTGAGGAGCCAGGATATTCTTTTAACTTTGGGTCTTAGGATACTTCTTATCATCAAAACTTAAAAGCATCCTTTATAATTTGAAGTAGAAATATACATAAAGAAGTTTTATATTTACAGTTATGTAGTATACTGTCTACTAATATTTCAGAGAGATCTGATCTATTTCATTACATTTTAGTTTATTTCATCTAATAAATTCCTTGTAGCCAGCAGTGCTAATAATTTAAAAGGCTTTTAAAATATTATTGGTCAATATCCAATTTGTCATAAATTTACCCTAACTTTGGAAGCAGGCCCAGCAGCTAATTTTGCATTGCTCCTTGCAAAGGATCCATAATTCATGATTATCGTTGACTTAAATACAAGGTTTTTGATCCTGTCAAGTAAAAGGTTTATTTGAATAAAAAAAAAACTGATTTCTTTCTAATGATAGGTTTTTATCAAGCTAATTTCAGGGTGTTATTCTGTGTCTTACCTCGGGATTGCCAGAGCAGGACTTAAAGACCCGCGAAAGGAAAGAACAGCGTTTTAAAAATAGCTGGGAACACAAAAGCTGGAAGATGCCTGTTCCAGCAAAAATATGGAAGTTTGGGTTCTTTGATTGTAACAGTGTGCGATTCAAGCAATCAAAACATTTTGATGAGGCATTTACGTTTATTTTAGGAATCCAGACAAGGATACTGGAAGCTCTGGGGTTCTATTTGCTTGCTGTAAATTTCCGGGTGTGACTTTGGAAGAAATGGGGTGTAAGGGCTCCCCGCCTTTCCTTTACGGAAGAAGTAATTCCTCTGCAGCCTGCAGGGGCAGCAGTGACGTCAGGGCTGTGAGTCAGGGATGCGCTCAGGGCTGTGGCACGTTGCATGCCTGATCCATTAGGGGACACTGACCTTCCTCTAAGTTCAGTGGAAATTTTATTTCTTTTTTTGCTTTACTGGTATTTAGGGTTTTAAGTACTTTTTAAAACTTTAGATTAATATGAGAAAACATGTTTAGTTTATATTGTTTCCATTTCTAAGGTAAAGTTCGAGTTAGAACAACCCATTTATAAGTGGGCAAGAGACTTGAACAGAAACTTCTGTGAAGAAGACAGATGAATTGCCAAGAAATACACAAAATATCATTGTTTTAAAGTATGTTGGTACCATTTCCGCTCTTTTGAGCTCCAGATTATGTCGCAAGCATTTGTCACCACCACCAAAGTTCCTCTTCAATGGAACAAATCTGAACTGATGGGGTATCTTATTTGGGGAAATATGCTTATTAAATAATTAGGAGCTATATAGCCACAGATAGAAATGTTTTACTGTAAGAAAACACAACTTTTTTCACATTTGGGAGCTACTGGATAATGTAGGCAATTTGCTCTTTATAATTAGGAAACAATATCCTTCCTAAAAATATAAACATCATAATCCCACCAAAAAGCCAAATTTTCAACACACATTCTTTATCCAGGTTAAATTTATGCTCTAGAACATATTTTGTTTTGACCTAGTGATCCTTGCCCTGACAAGCAGGCTTTTCTGGTTAAAATGGGGCTCACAAAGTGTATTGATCCCTGCCATCTAAGAACTGGAAGGTTCTGTGTAATAAACATGAGACTGCATCAGTAGAACCCACTGAGGGCCTATGGCCAAAGGAACTGACGGGTGCTGGGCAGGTGTCTCAGAGCCAGATAGGAGCAATAGCTGGGCAGCTCTGTTACCTACCCTGGGAGGGCAGCCATTGGGGGCCATGCTGTGGGATGGTGAAATAGAGGCCATGGCCACAATCCTTGTTCATTTCTCTCATTTATCACGGTCACCTGTGTGGACAGGTGTGCTGCCTTTCTTTCTCATCATCCTCTCTAATTAGGGAAAGGGAGGCTTTTCTTTTTTTTTTTTTTTATTGAATGGTAACTATGTACATTAATGCACTTCTGGGGTACAGTGTGGGGTTTTCACATGCAATCCGAAATACTTCCATCAAACTGGTCAACACAGCCTCCATGTCATTTTCTCAGTTATTGTTTTAAAACGTTCACATTCTACTCTTAGAAAGATTCACTTGTACCCCTGTAAGATAAAACTCAGAAGTGATTCCTCCAATCCCCCTCAAGGAAGGCTTTTCCTTCTCACCTGAGATCAACACTGACCGCCTCAGGATAAAAGAAAACATGTCTCCAAGAAAAGATGAGGCTGTGCGGGGTTTAAAAGAACCATTTGTTGATTTTCCTGGGTGTATGTGTTTTTGTCTGATTAAGACAAAATTATGTTTGAATAAACACTGACCACGATATTCGTTCCACTCCATGGGCTCATTCCCTTGTCATTAGCTTCTCTTATCATTTACATACAACTATTTTTTACACCAGCAACAACTTATTTACAAAATCGGGGACCATCCAAAGACGAGAGAAGCCCAGAAATGCCAACACCAATTGACAGAAACTGTGCTGTATATTAAATATTGTCATTTTCTAAATTGTGCTGTCAACACATGTAAAAACATTGTAACATAATGGTACTAGTCACACATAATTATGGCATTTATAAAAATGTTAATTTACAGCAACTGCAGATTTGTGTGGGGGTAATAAGATGTAAACTTCAGGTTGTTTAATGACCATTGGTCATCTTCCACCCATCTTTCAGCGGGCCTCATTTCGAGTGCTGCAGCCTGCCTTGAAGATACCACTAAAGTTCTTCACTTGAAGCCACTGAGGAAAGAAGGGCCCGTGTAAATGGCCCTGCCAGCATCCTCCAATCATCACTAAAGACTAACCAACTAATCAATTGATTACTCTCTAGTAATGAGGAAGAACATGGCTTTAAAGTCAGATATTAGGTTCCGTTCTTAACTCTGATAGATACTTGGTAAGTATGAAAGTCATCTTTTATGTAAATTCAATTTTCAAACCTATGAAATGGAGGGAAATTAAGGTACCTGTCTCATTGGATAGTTAGGGAAAATATATGATATACTAAATGTAAGGTAATTAGCAGCACTGCTGCCTTTAAGCATACTTCTCTGTTAATAACCACTATCATTAGTAATCATAAAATAATAGTATTACAATGTTTCAAATAGAAGTAGTTATAATTAAATATAAGTTTTACTCTGCAATTTTGCTGTGAATTTCTAAAAATGAGGGACTGATTTTTTTTTTTTTTTTCAATCACGGGTCCTAGCGCAGCACTCACTATTCATGGCAATGGGGTTTAGTGAGTTTTGGAAACATCGGTTCAGAGAACAAAATATAATAGTATGCACTTCATATTATGCCTTTGGAGATAGTTAGCTGGCGCAGAAACATACTTATAATTATCTAATCAAAATCTATACAAAATTTTAAGTATGTTCCTACCCCAAACTAAACTAATGCAACAGTTCTGGCTTGCTGCAGAGTTGGAAAATTACTATTTTTTCATTATCAAGACATAATGTTCATCCTTTTCTCTCTCTCTCTCTCCCAAATGTTAAGGTAGATACTTACAAATGTCCAGTGATGAAAACACAGGTTTTTGTTATATTTATTTTCTCTGCACTTTTTTACCAGTTGTACATGCCTCTCAAATTAAAAATAATGATCATATCATAACGTTTCTCTGACTCTTTCCATAGACTCTTATCCAATAGTATGCTGGTAAAGATTTAACAACTGGATTTCTTGAGAAGAAAAGCCCTCATTCGTAGTGTTTGCCAATTTCCTTGGTGTAAATACGCAAAGGAGCTAATCTGGGCATGCCCCACATCCAGAATTGAAGAGAGATGCACAAAAGCCAGCCCTCAAAAGCCAACACAAGCCAGGTCCAGAAACCACTGCTCTTGCCTTCAGCCAGACTTCTTGTTTGTAGTGGTACCATGAAGTGAAGCTCAGAAGATGAGGTTAACCCCAACAACAAAATTTCCCTACAGCACACCTGTCTAATCCAGGCCAGTTCGGAACTAGGATAGTCACACAAACTTCAGGCAGGTTTTTGCCTTCGAGTCCCAGTACTGGGCAGGAGTGAAAGGAATAGTGTCTGCCGCATGCTGTGATGAATGTGTTGACTAAAATTCAGGGGAGCAAACACTTGTCTGTATAGTAGTTCTTTGCATCCCTTAGATGACCTGGGCTTTTTGAATAATACATGTAGTGGAAGTTCTGAAACTGGGTAGTTGGTGACATGTGCACAATATTATGAATGTTTTCAATGCATTGAGCTGTACACTTAAAAGTGGTCAAAATGGCAAATTCTAAGTTATACAATAATTATTGCCACAAAAGTAAAAAAAAAAAAAAAGCCAATGGACATGCATGAATGAGTACAAGTAAAACTGGGTAGATCTGAAATATATATATACAGATACATGTATATATACCTATATCTAATATATATGTATACACACACATATATATATACGGAGAGAGAGGAAACTAAAAATTGATCTATCCTCTGAAAGGGAATTAATTTACCTGGAAATGAATAAGGTGAATTGGAGCAGATAAAAATGAAGGTGAGACTATCAGTGAGGAGACCGTTATAATAGTCCAATTCCAGATCATGATTCTTGCAACAGACCCCAGAAAGGTTAGGGAGCTAATTCAAAGGAAAAGATAAATGACTAGACATGGGGCCAAGGAAGCCAGGGATATCACGAGTGACTGTGTCGTGCCTTCCCCTGTTCAAATGTGCGGTGTACAGAGGAGGCGTGATCTGATGTTCAGAACAAGTGCGCCCCAGGTAGAGAAGGCAGTCTGGGAAATACAGATTACACCAGAACCTGGAGCCCGTTCTACAAACCAAACAATTCCCTGAGCATCAAATGGGCACAGAAGAAACAGAAAATTCTGAGAGAGAAATGGCTTTCCATAGCCTCAAAGTTTACCTGGGGATGGGAGACAATGACCTGGGTACCTTTTTAAAGTGAGTAAATGGAAATCTGTTTTTATTTATTTATTTTTTAGTCCGGATGAGAATGCCAGTGGAGAGTATAATGATCCCGACATGGAGAAGGAAAAAATGAACATATTCCAGGCTTTATTCTTTCTTACAAAGCTACTGAACAAAATCATACGTCTTTTTCCCAGGCAGACTCTCAGCTAAATGTGCAGAAGAGACCTGGCTGGATTTACGATTGATCTTTAGTCCAACTTATCTCCCTCTCTCCAGGTTCCTGTTTTTGGTAGAGAACACTCACGCTGAAACTGCTAAAAGAATGAAAAATAAAGGCTTAATTGGGAATTTTAGGCTTTCATTAGGCTCAAATGTATCACTTTTTTATTAAATGGAAAGGAAATCTTCAGCTCCTGCTAACAATTGGCTCAATCATGTCGGCTCCAATTTCATCCCAGGATGAATAGTAATTAATTTTGCATCAGGAGTTTTTATGCTTTGAACTAAATTGAGATGTAGGAACGTGTTTACATATAGACAAGTAATGCCAATAGGAATAATTGGCTAGGAAAAGGGGTTAAAATCCCTCTGGTTTGTGCAGGACTGGTGGTTGATTGGAGCCTTGTTATGCAAATAATGCTCCCGTAGAGAGATGAAAGAATTAAAAAGTGTCCAACCCAAGGAGGTGAGCCTTCCCTACATCTATTTTTTTATCTACCCTTCCAGTTTCTTTTCCTAGTATAACCCTATTCCTTTCACTAAGATTAATTTTTACTCATTGAACAGTTTGGGAGTAAGTTCTGAAACGAAGGCCCTATATTATGTGCTCCCTTGACATCTGGGAAATCGGGACGGTGTCCAGTTGATTAAGCCCAAGTTCCCCTTCCCACCTGCTCTCACAGATAAGGTGCCCTGGACAAACAACCTTTCTTATCAAGCAAACCAGGCACTGCTTTTGTTCCTGAGCAGGAGTCTTCAGTGTTTTATGGCAATCTGTGAAATTATCCAAACAAGCCAACCACGTCTTCCAGTGGGAATGAGGGTCACCTCCCCCTCTTCATACGACAAAGCCCATCCTCCACAGCCCCTGCTGAAGGGTTAATAGTGTTTGTGCCAGATTGTCAGGTGGGTCTTATTTTCCTTACATAAATAACCCTCAAAATGTGTCATCTACTAATAAGCACAATCCCCGAGGGGCCCTGCATGTGTTCTGGGTCCTTCTTCCTTGGGCTGAGTATACATGATGAACTGCTGTTGATCTCACTTGTTCAGGGCCAGGTGTTGTGTGTTTGGTTGTCCTCTTAACATTAGAGCAGCAATCCCTCCCTCACCAATGTCATGAATGGGAGGTGACTGAAACGACAGTCTGTGGAACTTCAAGAATGTCCTATTCTCTTATCTGAGGAGTGGCCGTATGATCCAGGATAGACCACTGAGATACCCCCTCTATCTTAGAGGGAGAAGGAAACTAAAAATGGTCCCAGTTTCATATCATCTATCCTTTACACTAACAGACTGCTAATGAGGTTCTTACTTCCCACTTTCCTGGGCTGTCCTAATCTGTCCATTTCTAAACCACAATCTGTATGTGTTAGTTATCTATTGCTATGTAACAAATTACCCCACACTTTGGTGACTTAAAATAATCCACATTATCTCACAATTTCTGGGACTAAAACATCCCAGCATGAGTCGGCTGAGCTCTCCTAAGACTGCAATCAACGTTCTAGCCCAGGGATTCTCACAAGACACCAGTAAAGATAACAGTAGGTATCATAATCATTTCAAGGTTGAACTAAGCCAGAATCTGCTTCTAACTCCATCCGGTGGTTGCTGGAAAAAGACTCAGTACCTCAGTCCCTTCAGCTGGACTGAGGCTGAACTTCTGTGCTGCTGTTGGTCAAAGGCTGTGCTTGAGTCCTTGTTTGGTTGCCCTCCTCATTGGATCAATCATGTGTGAAGAGGCAGAGAACATCACCAAGGAGGAACTCGGTCACATCAACAAGAGACATCAGTCACTTCTGCCACATTCTGTTCATTAGAGGCAACTCACTAGACCTAGCCCACGTTCAAAGAGGAAGGGTCACCTTTGGGGTGAATACCAAGAAGCAGGGGTGATCCAGCACTGTGCTAGAAGCTGCCCCCCACACCAGGCTAGATAAATAGACACAGGGTACTTCGGCAGGTACAACCAACTCTCCACCAAAGAGAGCAACCTCCCAGCCCAGATAACATCTCCCAGATTCTGCTGCCTCCCTGTGGGGCTGTGTAAGCAGAGCTTGCCCATGGAAAGTGAGCAGGAGTGATCCCTGTGACACAGGGGCCACGGCGCTTACAACACAAGCACACTCTCTCCATTTATTCTTTCCTTCTTTTGCAATCTTGTCTGGGATGATCCTGTCCACCTGGTGAAAATGGAAAAGCCACCAGATAGAAGGGTGGACCCCTAATCAGTGGTTAGGAGAACCACACTTGGGATTTGTTGAAAGAACTTATTGTCCATGATGTTTGAGCCTATATGTATTCTGTGGTTTGTTACAAATGTTAGATCACATTTAACACACTCGTGTGCACACACACACACACACACACACAATGGGTATTTCTGCATTCTACATAACTCATTCAGTTTATCAACGTATGTACTGGTATTCATCCATTCCCTCCACAAATAGATTTCAGTTTTACATTCGAGTGTGTGTTATGTTCTTGCTAGGAGATATGGAAGAGATAGTGACCAAGGCAGGTGTAGTCTATGATCTCGAACTTAACACTTTAAAAGATATAAGTAAATATACTCCCTCATAGTTCGCCTCATATTCATCAAGTTGTTTGATTCCTACAATATTTCTGGAAAGCAGACAAAGCAAGAGCCGTTCTTTCCATTTCCAGGTGTGACACCCAAGACCCAACAAGTTGGAGCACGCAGCCGGTGCAGGGCCCAGACAAGACTGAGGCCACTGCTCCTGAGTCTGCCTAGAGCACCCTTCCTCCTCCCACCTCCTGCCTCTCGGGGTGTATCTCAGCAAGGCAGGCACCATGCAGAAAAATATGTCATGTCAAGACGCCCAGGGTCTGAGGAAAGACAGTGTTGAGCAATAATACAAATGCAGGGATTACATTGTGACGTTACTTCTATTATTTTCTCTACCCTTAATCTTTTAAATACCTCCTTGTTCTCACTTCGAGCTCTTTTTTGCTCCCAAACTACCTGGTAAGTCCCTATGTTACATGAAATATTCTAAGTCATTTTGTTCTTTTCTACACACTTTCTCACCATCACTTCCTCATAAACAGAGCTGACAAGTGACATATGGAACATCAAACTAAATTTTAATTGTACATTAAAATTATAAATTATATATTTATAATTATAAATTTTTAGTAAAAATCATATCCTAGGTACCGTTTCAGACATACCAAAAACTATTCATTGTTTATCTGAAAATTTTAAACTGAACTGGGGGTCCTGCGTTTGTATTTGGTAAGTCTGATACCCACAAGACATACCTCTTCCTGCTTCATGTTCAATGAGGTAGGAATCCAGTGTCTACAAAATTATTCCCATTTTAGTTTATGTTTCTCTTCATATTTAGGACTTGCAACTGACAAAGGAGGAGATCCAGGGGGAAATATTTTAAATAATTCCTTTCTACATTGATCATTCTCACCTCAGGTCACCAAGAGGGCAGAGGGCAATCTCAAACTATAAAATAAATGCATAATCCAAATGCCAACGCCAAAATCATACTCATTTCCTTTAATAAATGCCAGTTTTAAAATTTTGAATTTATGAGGAGGTAATATATTTTTTAAAGCCCTAATAATTCCAATGCAGGATTTGATATTTCAGCCTCAGGAAATGAAATGCAGATAGAAAAAGACAAAAGGCAGAATCCTTTTGTGGAACTGTATGATCAGAAGCGTTTGATAACCGGGCTCATAACAACACTCACTCTGTGTTTGCAAAATGATGGGGATTTGTGAAGGGCGAGGGAACGTCTGGGGAATTCTCAGGACCTTATTAGTTTTTAAAGATTTCTAAAGTTGCCAAATCATATCGAATAACAAAAATAGATGTGTGTAAGACAAAAATATTTTATGATAACCTTCCTTTTAGTAATGGCAACTGTGATCAGAGTGTGAATTGCCAAGGCTGTTCCCATCATAACATTAAGAACATGAAAGGTGCATTCCCCCCCCCCACTAAAATGAATAAAATTAGAAAATTTTCCTGTCAACTTCCTTCCTAAAATGTGAAGAAGAAGAAGAAAAAACAGTGGTGCTAAAAGTAGTTTGAAAAAAAAAAAAAACAAGCAGTGCTTATATTGGTTCTTTCAACAAATACCACACATGATAACATCTTTACCACTTAATTACAGTTGGCCTTGCTGCTTTGGGGAGATTTAAATGGATGTAAACAGCTGCCAATATAACAATGCAATGGAATAGCACTCCAAGAGATGCAAGAGGAGAAAAATTTTAAGCAAGGGCAGGAAAAAGTGGTGGGAGAAGAGATTGTGATCTTTTTTAAAGGCTCTGGCCACACTGTAAAACCCAAGTTGAAGTAGCTGACTTGGAATCTCCTAGTGTTGATCTCCAACTCCTGGTCATGGGAGGAGGAGGTTTCTAAAAATAGCCGGGCCCTGTGGCCGGCACCTGTGGTCCCAGCTACTTGGGAGGCTGAGGCAGGACACTCGCTTGAGCCCAGGAGTTAGAGGCTGCTGTGAGCTGTGATGCCACAGCACTCTATCCAGGGAGACAGCTTGAGGCTCTATCTCAAAAAAAAAAAAAAAGAAGAGACAGTGAAGAGAGATGGAAAATCAACGTAATAGCATAAGGACAGAGTAATCACCTAGCATAACACATCCATCTGGGACCCAGCTAAGAACTAAGAGGACTTTTTTTTTTTAAACTTCATAAAAGGTAGAAGAGACACATTGGGTCTATGAATTTAAGCTCATGCCCTTTAGGGGAAAAATAATAATTAAAAAAAATCTTTTGGGGATCTAAGAGCCCATTTTAAGTCCTATTTGCACATGGATGCATATGATTTGGTTATTCACTGAACATACTTAATGAGCACTTATCACAGACCAACAGTGTGGCTAAGGCTGGGTGACCAAACTAAGCATGAGTCTTCCTTCACGGGGCTTGTCCTCTGGGTGCAGCACCATCCAATAAAACCATCTGCAGTGCTGGGAATGGTCTACATCAGCAGCATGCATTAGAGTCTCCATGGGTAAGATGTGCCTGTTGAGCACTTGAAATGTGGCCAGTGCACAGGAGAAACTAATTTTTTCAATTTTATTTTGTTTTAATTGATACAAGTGTAAATAACCACAGGTAGCTCGTAGCTACTATATTGGATAATACCTGTCAACAGCGTATATGGTTTCTCAGGCAAAAGATGTTTTTTTTATTTTTCTTCCCAAGAAGCAAATTTGAAATCTTGGGACCCACCATCAGAGAATACGAGAAGTAAAACGTGAAAGTGAATGGTTGAAAGTATGAAGAGAAAAACCATAAAAGTAAAAAAGAAGAATTCCAAAGACACATTAGTGGGAGCTCACAGATGTAGAGAAGTAGCTCACAGCTTCTGAGGCCATTGTGTCTCCACCACTGGTCACAGCAAAATCACCAATGACCATTGTCACAATCAGTGATCCCTGAAAGTCACACACACACACACACACACACACACACACAGAGTGTATTCTGCTTATCCTGGCTTACCAGAAAGATACCCCTTATACATGATTTAAATAGTTTTGATGCTTAAAAATGTGAGCTTTGCACATACAGGAGGAACTCTGTTTCAACAAACCTGCTTGAGATCTTCCAGCATCACCTGCCTTTGCTCTCTTTTAACTGTCGCAGAGGTGGTGGCCACCTTACCTTCACTTCTTTTTCCTGTGAAGCCTTCTTCTCCCTGTCCAGCTTGGCCAGTGGCTCTTCTGTGCAAAAACTCACCGGCACATTTCAGAAACTCACAACTGAGGCCAGGCTGTGGGATTTGGCCATAAGAAGAAACACTGGTTAGAGCACGAGGGTGCGGGCAGGGGGCTAAGATGCACCCCAGGCCTGCAAACAAACTCAGCGTGCAGAGTGGTTTTGAACCTGCAGGTCGGGTGGACAGATCCAATAGGAATCCCCCATCTTGACTCCATCCATCAGGACACTGGGGTCTTGAGAGGAGAGCAAGATGCATTCAGAAGGGGCTTCCTTCTAAAAGTAAAGAGTCTGATGACATCTCAGGGCAAGTCAATAAGTAGGAGGAAATTTCTGGACACTGAAGGATGCATTTCCAAGAAGAGATGTCCAATAGAGAGGAATTGGAAACTCTATGAGCAATCCATCCAAAAGGACTCCATCCAGAAGTCAGAGTCAATAGATTTATTTCTAAGAACAAATCATTAATGCATAGAATTTTTACAGAACCAAAATGAGCAACAACAACAACAACAAATCCTTTAAGCCTTGGGGCATATTAAATGTCAAAGTTTAAATCTATGAAAGAGTTCTGGGATCCAGATTCATGGACAGCTATGGTGTAGGAGAACCACTACTGAGATTTGCAAGATACCTTTACTTTCTCCAACACGTCTTGCTTCTAAAAATTGTGAAAGTGCTAAGGGATGATGGCTGCCTCTGAAATACACTGCAATATCCATATAAAAAGTACACATTTTACAATTCCAAGACTGAGGTGTTAACAAATGCACAGACAGGCTTGGCACCTGTGGCTCAAGCAGCTAAGGCGTCAGCCACATACCTGAGCTGGTGGGTTCGAATCCAGCCTGGGCCCACCACACAACAATGATGGCTGCAACCAAAAAATAGCCGGGCGTTGTGGTGGGCGCCTGTAGTCACAGCTACTTGGGAGGTGGAGGCAGGAGACTCGCTTGAGCCCAGGAGTGGGAGGTTGCTGTGAGCTGTGATGCCACAGCACTCTATCCAGGGTGACAGCTTGAGGCTCTGTCTCAAAAAAAAATTTTTTTAAATAATAATAATGAAATTAAAAAAAAATAACAAATGCACAGACAACCAGCATGGCAGAGCCATGGGGGGGCTGCATTTTGGAGGGTCAGTGGGTCATTTCACACCTTGCTCAAGTTCTCCCACACATTTCATCACTTTTTTCTTAGTTATCTGGTATTTTTCTTTATTCCTTTGTCTTTATGAATAACCATCATAAAAGTAAGAAAAAGTTTGGACTTTCCAGCAAAATATAAAAAGTGACTTTTACAAAAATAAAGATCATTAGCTTCAGAAAAGGAATAAAGTAGATAGAGTGAAACTCTGTCCCATTTTAATGAATTCAAATACTAAGTATAAAATTAAACCCAGTAGCTACTGTATAATTCAAGGAGTGGGTTAACTACAATTAATGGTATATTTTTTTGTTCCTTTTGCTCTCTCTCCCTCTCTTTCTTTCTCCCCTCTGCTGCCCCATCACGCACAAAAAAAATGCCCCACAAATACTGAAATATATGTTAAACCAAGCCAGGAAAAAAAAAATATTTTCTGAAAATATTTTAATTTCAATCATGTTCATAGAAAGGATGTAATCCTTTAGGATGAATTGATTTAGTCTCTGACATGCAAATCATACCCCAAATCCTATACTATACTGAGAATATATCGTTTTCTATGAAGTGAGTGATAGTTAATGTGATCCGCAGAGTAAAAGAGATCAAATGCACAGAGAATTCAGATACATAGTAATAATTTCAATTGTTAATGCGAAAAGATTCCCTTATTCACTGGCCAAGCTACATAGGAGATACTCTCTATTATTCCCTCAGTGGGTTGATTTTGTAGAACAAAAAATGCAAACAATATCTGTGGACCACAGGTGTCAATTAGTCAGGCGGTGTTACAGGGCTGGAGCCTGGGGATTATTACTCATCAGTGCCTGGCATAAAAATCTATTGGATCAATAAATGTAACTTTAAAAGGGAAAACTTAAGTCACGAATATGTTATTACCTTTGCCTCTGCTCCCTGAGACTGCAAGGAACAAAGTTATGTGGGTGTTGTGGGTGAGATTTTATTTTTAATCTGAAATATCAAAAAGTAAAAGAAACCGGTAAGAAAAAAAAAAGGAGCTGATAGGTTTTTACCTTCTTCCTTTTGTCCATCTTTCCCTCATTCCACAAAATCCTTAGCTTTTGGCTCAACCTACTAAAATAAAAAATTTTAGGAAAACCCGTTTGTCATCATTGATCCATGTTAATTTGTTCCTTGCTGACAAACTAGAAAGTGCTAATGAATGGGTGGAGGGAGGGAGTTTGGAGGGATTACTTCTGAGGTTTACCTTATAGGGGTACAGGTGAATCATTCTAAGAGTAGAATGTGAATGTTTTAAAGCAATAACTGAGAAAATGACATGAAGGCTGTGTTGACCAGTTGATGGAAGTATTTCAGATTGCATGTGAAAACCCCACA
>CAUYQS010092569.1:0-13141 GCA_963574585.1 Otolemur crassicaudatus | reverse complement strand
CTGCCTCCGCCTCCCAAGTAGCTGGGACCACAGGCGCCCGCCACAACGCCCGGCTATTTTTTGGTTGCAGCCGTCATTGTTGTTTGGCGGGTCCAGGCTGGGGATTTGAACCCGCCACCTTAGGTGTACGTGGCTGGCGCCTCAGCCGGTTGAGCTATAGGCGCCGAGCCCAGACACTGTTTTAAGTGCTTAACATGTATTAGCTGATTTAATACTTAACAACCCCATAAGGCATTACTATATTCTCCATTTTCAATACAGAAAACTGAGTCACAATGAAGTTATGAAGCATTGGTACAGAGCTAGTAACATTACACCCATTTTACAGCTAGGAAGTGGCAGAGGCAAGGTTCAAAGTCAGGCCCATCTTATTCCAGAGCTCATAAAATACTGCCTCCTAGTGTGAGAAAGATCCAAACTCTCCTGTAACTGATTAGAAGCACTGTCTCTAGACCAATAATTGCTGTCTCCTCTTCATTTTTCAAACTGGAAGTGAGAAAAAAACCCAAGGACTTCCTACCTCATGTCTCTCCCATGTGGCTGATCCACTGGAGCTGCCACATGGCTGCAATAGATCAGCCATAGAGACATGAAAGGATAAATACCCCTTGGGAAACAATTTTCTGGCTTTCTATAGGTACTTCTAATAAGATACTGCCAGTGTCTTTCACAGAAAAAAAAGATGGACGCTGGATCCCCTGCCAGACAAGTCCAGGTCCTCTGCAAAGCTCCCAGAGAAGTCATGTGAAATCCCTGAAGCCTTATAGATGATCTGTCTCCCACTTGATAGCTGCTAGCCAAGCACATGTCCACAACACTTCAGAGAAGCTGGACTTCATACCAAATGATGTTATAAGATCAGTCAGCAATGAAATACTCCCACACCCAGGAACAGTGAGCAAAGAAATTGAGTGGAGTGACAGGGCAGGAACTTGTTTGGCCAGTCACTGGAGCACAGCCAGCCTGTCAGAAGCAAAGAGCAGAGCAGTAGTTCAGACCAGGTCAGCATCTGAAGCAAAACAGCAGAGCTGACACAATGCTAGCTAGGGAGCTACTGTGAGAAAGGCCATTTTCTAAGGTCACACTGATCTTAACATGGCAGAAGAATGCCTTCCATATTGGCTCAAGAGGCACCTGTGTCATCCTGGGACTGGAGCTCAGTGGGGGGAAAGTGCATGTCAACAGAGTAGCCACAGAAGCCCGTAGTAAGACACGCAGGAACCAGAGGAGGTACAGCCAATGAAAAAATTCACATAGGAATGGAGAGAATGCAGTGACTCCAGTTAAGGTCACAGCATTCAGACCAGAGTAAAAGGTTCCTGAGGATCTCCAGGGGGAGTCACCAAAGAGTTGAAGAAGAGCGCAGTTACTTCAGAGAGGCAGAAATGCAGCACACAGGGTATGACAGAACAATTTCCTTCTGTTTGCATGTAGAGAACATATTTCTGTTGTTAACCACCTTACTAGTGAGAGTGAAGCTGGCACCCAAATAGGTTGTGATATGGAGAACACCTGGATCAAGCTAAGCATGAAAGGAGACTCGATCCATCAGTGTGAAGTTGGGCTCAAGGAGTGTTAATCATCTGTACTCTGCAAATAGAGAACAAGAGATAGCTCTGTGTGTGTGTGTAAGGGTGAAAAGGAATGTGGAGAAAGGGGAGAAAATATGACGAAATGTTAACAACTAATGAATCTAAGTGAAGGTCATGTGACTGTTTCTTGTACTATTCGGCAACTTCCCTGTAAGTTTGAATTTTTTTTAAATAAAAAGTTAGAAAACAAAACAAAGATAGCCTTTAGCCTGAAAATAGGTACTGATAAGTTTAAGGAGAAAGTATAGGAAGAAGAATTTCTATAGGAAGGTGAGAACATTTAAAACATGAGAATATAGCTGGAATTCTCTGTTAAAAAGGTTCTCTCTCTGGCTGGGAAGAATGGAGACTATAATGGCATCCCAACTTTATATTAGTGAACTAAAGTGAAAAAGATTTTGTCCACATCCAGGCCAAAATAGCTTGGAAAATCCCAATTTCCTTAAAAGGAAAACAGAGTGGTAAAGGCAATACTCCAAGCTGGAGAATGAATGGAGGATTGGCTGCTTGAGAGGCAAGCTGCTTTTCTGAGTGCCTACTATGCACCGAACTGTTATCTATCTACTATGAATCCTGCATTTACAGTAGAGAAAACAGGGTCAGAGAAGTTGAACCATGTGCCTGATAGGACAATAAATTACAGAGTTGGGATTTTCACCCAGGTCTATCCCACAACAAATCCCAAGTTCTCTCTACTTTATGATCTTGATGACCCTAGAAAAAAGGCAAGTCTTGAGAATAGGAAAATAAGAGAAGTATACAAAATGATTATTTTTCCAGTTAGTGTTCTGTCTCACATAGGCACCCAAAGACAGATCACAGAGCTCTTGAATTAGCTAGAATTTAGACAAAGGTAGAATGACAGAAGAGAGATCCCTCACTTTCTCCATGTCACTAGAAGATGGGTCTAATAGAGATTATGGTGGCCACTCAGAGATCTAAACTCAGTGTAAACAGAAGGTGAATTATGGCAAATCACACCTTGGCCCATTGACCTATCAGCTCATTCCATCACAGCAGCTATGTCCTCATTCAGTGACACAGTGTATTATTCTCCCAGAAACCTTTCTTCTTGAGTGAAATTCATCTGACAAACCAAACACTGTTTGCTTCAGTGCACATGCTAATTCATATTGATTTTGACTGCATTTATCCAGGCACTCTCTTCAGCCTATTTATAGTTTGAGGCTGTCCCTTATCTATAACCAAACCAGTGTTTCAGAGCATTTCTCTTTCAGTCCTATAATCATACTAGAGTTTCAGAATGTTTCTCTCTCAGTCCAGTGTTTCTAGATGTTTCTCTGATGTATCATGTACTGAGGATGAGGCACAGGTTTAGTGAAAAGGACAGGCAAAGAGGGCAGTGCCCATGACTCAAGGAGTAGGGCGCCAGCCCCATATACTGGGGGTGGAAGGTTCAAACCCAGCCCTGCAAAAAACTGCAAAAAAAACACAAACCTGCAAAACTGCAAAAAACTGCAAAAAAAAAAAAAAAAAAAACCGCAAAAACGGCAAAAAAAAAAAAAAAAAAACCCAAAACTGCAAAAAAAAAGGCAGGCAAAGGAAGGGGGAAGATTTTGAAAAGTATATGAAGAGAGAGGGGAAGGGGTCTAGAAAAAAAGGAAAAGAGAAGACGAGACTAAACATAAGACCTGACTTTGGGTCTCAGCAATTTTTTTGAAGTCATCTTGTATAACCTCTTCTTTATACCTGTGAGAAAACCTAAGATAACTGATTTAACTTGCCCAAAGTCACACAGCTCTTAGTATTAGAATCAAGGCTTCAGCCCAACACAACTATACTTTCCACTACACCATGCAGAAATGACATAGAAAAAAAAAGAAAGAGGAAAGCATAAAACAAAGGATGAGTAGTCTTCTCCCTGCGTTGATCATCTCATCTTGGTCAATAGTTTATGATACTGACTTTTGAGTAGGTGACCTAACCCAGACTGGAACAGAAAGGAGTGTCTTAGAACTTGACATCTGATAATTTCCTCAGAAAGGCCCAACAGGACTGTGTCAAAGGTCATCCCTTTGGGGTTGAGGTCTTTTGGAATAAGACTTAATCTTCACACACAGTTACAGAGGTAGGAAAAGAAGACGTGAAATACTATCAACAGTGTTAATTGACCCAGTGTGGTGAACACACCTGTAATCTTGGCACTCTGCGGGGCTGAGGCAGGAGGATCCCTTGAGTTCAGAAAGGTAAGACAAGCCTGAGCAAGACCAAGACCCTGTCTCTACTGAAAAAAAAAAAAAAAAAAACCTGGGTGTTGTGGGCACCTGTAGTTCCAGTTACTCAGGAGGCTGAGAAAGGAGGATTGCTTAAACTCAGGAGTTTGAGGTTGATCACTCTAGCCTGGGCAACAGAGTGAGACTCTGCCCAGAAAAACAGTTATGTTAACTGTACCATTTATTTTGATTACTAGACCAAAACTCTGCAGAGTGGGGCAGGGGTATGAGGTAAAATTTGTGACCCTCAAATTAAAAATAACAGATAGTCACCCTTGAAAAGCTCTTAAGGTACTACTAACTATAATTAACTGAAATGTTAAATATGAAGGTTCAGTCTGGTAAGACACAAGTTTCTAATATCACTCATTTATTCAACAAATACTAACCATAATGCTGGGTATTGTTCTAGGTGCTGGAGATAGAGCAATGAATGAAAGAGATAAAATCTCTGCCCACCTGGATCTTAGAATTCAGTTTCAAGGCTCAGTGCCTGGAGCTCAGTGGCTAGGGCATCGGCCACATACACTTGGGCTGGCAGGTTTGAACCCAGCCGGGGCCTGCCAAACAACAATGACAACTACAACAAAAAAATAGCCAGGCACTGTGGCAGGCACCTATAGTCCCAACTACTTAGGAGGTTGAAGCAAGAGAATCAATTAAGCCCAAGAGTTTGAGTCTGCTGTAAGCTGTGATGCCACAGCACTCTACCAAGGGCAACATAGTAAGACTCTGTCTCAAAAAAAAAAAAAAGAAAAAATTCAGTTTCAAGATTTCTTAAACAATTATATTGAACAGGCATAGTGACTCATCCCTGTAACCCTAGCACTGTGGGAGGCTAAGGCAGAAGGATTGCTTGAGCTTAAGAGTTTGAGACCAGCCTGAGCAAGAGTGAGACCCTGTCTCTACTAAAAGTTAAAAAAAAAAAAAATTAGCTGCATATTGTGGTGGGCGCTTATAGTCCCAGATACTTGGGAGGCTGAGGGAGGAGGATCACTTGCACTCAGGAGTTTGAGGTTGCTGTGAGCTAGGCTGATGTCATGGCACTCTAGCCTATAGTGGGACTCTGTCTCAAAATAAAAATTATATTGCCTCTTTCTAGGAAGACTTAGCCCTAAGAAGCCACTACTTACTGAAGCTATAGCTTGGCTTACTGAGGATAAGAGCCCTTGTTCACCCCTTGTCCTATCTCCATGAGTATTAATATCCTTGAATTAGCTTACCCCTTCCAGAGCCCTTTCTGAAATACTTGCCCAGGGGTTAAGAGTATCTCCATCATTATTGGTAAATCCTCAAGTGCCTCTCTTTCAAAGGGTACAGGTATGGGAAATACAAAGAGATGTAAAAACTGCAAATAAGAGATGCTGTCATAAAGTGATGTAGGAGCTCAATAAAGGGCAAATGATAACTAACTTTCATTATTAGGTCAGACCCTGAAAGGACAGAAGAAAGTACTTCTGCCTAAATATTTTAACTAATCTCTTAGAGGGATGAAGAAATGCATAAAGAGTTCGTGAATCATTACATGGAAAGTTGCCTTCTAGAGCAGTAATCTCTAAACTAGGGTGGGCAAGATAATTCACCAGGCTGTAAGAAAAGTATTTATATTAATCTAAAAATTACAGAAATTACACTTTATTAATGGTATAGCAATAAGCATATATTATTTATAGTTAATATATAACTTGAGTATAAAGAATATTCACATTTTTTCTGATGGTATAAAAATTTGGAAACCTAGCTGGGCATTGTGGTGGCTGCCTGTAGTCCCAGCTACTCAGGAGGCCGAGTAAGAGATTCCTTCACTTGAACCCAAGAGTTTGAGGTTTCTGTGAGCTATGACACTATAGCACTTTACTAAGGGTTACAAAGTGAAACTTTGTCTCAAAAAAAAAATTGGAAACCATTGCTTCAGACTCTAAGCCCTACTTTCACAAAACCTTCAAAAGAACAGTAGAATAATGGAAAGAAGATATACACTGGACTCAGATAAACCTAGACTTAAATCTTAGCTTCTCAGAGTTTCAGTAACCTCCTATGTAAAATGGAAATAATGGTACTTATCACTTAGGCTTATTTTGAGGAATAAACCTAGGTGCCGTGGTACAAGGTCTGACATGAATATATGTGCTCAGTGAATGACAGTACATAGCCCTGTAAGCCTTCCAAAGCCACGAAATCCATGAGAACCAATCAATGCCTAATAGCAATGAGGAGAGGATCATTTGTTCTCTTCTTTGTTGACAGAAGAGGGTAATATTGTGTAAGGTTGTTAATTTCACAAAAGCCAAAGAAGGAAGGGGCCAATATCTTTGGGTTCAAAGACAGAGCAGGTACACGTGCGTCCAGGCTTGTGCGAGGCATCTCTATCACATGCATTCTGCCTGAACTACTGCTGCTCCTGCTGACCAGAAAGCTGGGGGTGGTTGTTTTTAAAATCCTTTTGCAAAATAAGCCCCGAGTTAACTTCTCTCCAACTTGGCAAAGCTCCTTCTCCCTCCACTTGTCTCCTTGAAAGCCTCAAAAGATGTACTACTCCCAGGATTCCTCATCAGAATCTGCCCTGCATACCATCAATAATTCAGACATAGTACCTGCTGGAGACAGAAAGGACTCCCTTGCATTTCAAGTCCAGAGAAGGGTCCCTGAAATCAACCTCGAAGATTTCCAATGTGCCATTTGTGCTAAAGGAGGCATCTAGCTGCTGGGCAGATGTTCCTAGGCACAAGAAAAGTCAGGAAGAGGCAGCACATGAACAATAAATATACATGGATTTAAGGGATAAAAGGGTTAAGGAGTAGAGAGGAAAAGGAAAGGACTGGGTACACTCTTTCTCAAAAGGTAATTCCAGGGCGGTGCCTGTGGCTCAAAGGAGCAGGGGGCTGGCCCCATATACCAGAGGTGGTGGGTTCAAACCCGGCCCCAGCCAAAAACTGCCAAAAAAAAAGTAATTCCAAAGAAAACAAGAAAGCATGAGGTGCCTAGACTCGAGCCAAAGTCCAAAGCTGCCCTCAACTACATAAAAACATCGAATGACATGGATATATGTGTTCATGCTATAAGCCAATCCCACCTTTCCATGATCTGAAAGCTTTTTCTGATATTCAGTGAAGAATTCTTGATCCTGGATTTCCCCTCAGCCTACATACTTTTAGTGAATCCTAATCCACAGTATCACCATACCTGTGGCCAGATGCACTGGGTACTGGCTGGCTGGGCTCCACACTTGAACAGCTGGCCGCTCAAGTTCCTTTAGCTTCATGGTCTGTCCTGTAGGTGGCAGAAAATTGGCATGGCCCTCAGCGCACTGCAAATAGAAACCAGCAAGCAAAATAGCCAGATCCAAGGGGCATCTACGGACGTGAGATCTTGTTTCTCTTTCTCCATCACGAGATGGGGCATTTCAGGGCAACACTGGATACAAATACACGGCCATCCGCAGATCTAAGGACAGTTCATTTACCCAATTACTGAAATCTAGTGCTTTAAATCCCCAAAGATATTCAACCACAGTGGTTGTCACAGACCCAGAGGTGATAACTATCAAGACAAATAATGTCCCAGTGATTTTTGTCCTTTTCTTGGCCTTAGATATCCCCCATATGCTGATGACTTTCAAATGTATATCATCAATACAAATCTCTCCTCTGAGTTTTAAGTTCTTATGTACAATCTTAATTAATATGTACACTTGGATACAGCAAAGATATATAAGCAATCTCTCTAAAATAGAATTCTCTATTCTACCATGTCTTCCCTGCAAATCTCTTATTCTTCCTCTAGTTTTCTTTGTCTTGATGAATGGTATCCACCCAACTGTTCAACCCAGAAACATGAATCACCCCCCTGACCCCCATCCCAATATTTTTAGACAGAGTCTCACTCTGTCACTTAGGGTAGAGTGCCATGGCATCTTAGCTCACAGCAACCTCAAACTCTTGGGCTCAAGAGATCCTCTTGTCTCAGCCTCCCGAGTAGCTAGGACTATAGGCACCTACCACAATGCTTGGCTAGTTTTTCTATTTTTAGTAGAAATGGGATCTCACTCTTGCTCAGGGTGGTCTTGAACTTCTGAGCTCAGTAGATTCACCTGACTCCACCTGCATCAGCCTCCCAGAGTGCTAGGGTTACAGGTATGAGCCACCACCCCCAACCCCTCCTCCCCTTCTAATCTATCATTTAGTCTTCCTGATTTTACCCCCAAAATGCCTCTCAGTCTGTCTACTTTTTGCCATCTTCACTGCCACCAGCCTTTTTGAAGATAGTGGCATCTCTCACCTGAATTATTATAATTGTCTCCCTAAGGGTTGTCTTCATGCTACTCACGTCATTACTCAATCTATTCTCTACACAGCAGCAGGGGTGAACTTCTAAAATAAAAAAATAGGATTTTGGCATTCCATGCTTAAAATCTTTCGATGATTTTATCATACAGAATTAAATTCAAACACCTTAGCCTACTACCTTAGCTTCATCTTTTGCCACTTCCCCTCTTATTCATTGTGCAACAGCCATACTAGCCCATATTCATTTCCTGACTTTTTCCTACCTTCAAGCCTTTGCAAATGTTATTCCCTGTACTTTGAATGTTCGCCCCTTCACTCTCAGCATGACTGTCTCCTCATCACATCTTTTGGGGCTCAGCTTCTTACCTCCTTAAAGAGGTATACTACCCCATCAAAAACAGCCTCTAGTTTTTTCTTCCTGGTAATATATAATTACACATTTCTTTACATTTATATTGTTGGTCTCTTCCACTAATATGTAAGCTCCATAAGAGCATGTCTGCTTTTATCACCATGTTATTAACTGGTACCCAAAAAATGCTCCATAAATATTTGTTAAATTCATTCAGAGATCCATTTCAACTCTGTGGTTTCCAATCTAGTTGTAATGCATATTCAAGGTCCCATCCCAACAGGCTAGCAGAAAAGTGGAAAGGTTTTTTTGTTGTTGTTTGTTTTTAATTATGCTGAACCTCAGAGAGAAAACCTAGATCCTAACTTAGGACTTACTCTGACCTGCTTAAACAAGCCACAGTCAAATCAGCCTCACCTAAAAACCAGGAGATTGTATTTTTTTCTTCTGAGACAGTCTCACTATGTTGCCCTCGGTAGAGTGTCATGGAGTCACAGGTCACAGCAACCTCAAACTCCTGGGCTTAAAGGATTCTCTTGCCTCAGCCTCCCAAGTAGCTGGGACTACAGGCACCCGCCACAATGCCCAACTATTTTTTCTTGCAGTTGTCATTGCTGTTTAGCAGGCTGGAGCTGGGTTTGAACCCACTAGGCTCGGTGTATGTGGCGATGCCCTACCCTCTGAGTTATGAGTGCCACCCAGGAGATAGTATTATTAATGAGATGTCAATAGAGTAGGTACAGAAACTGACAGGATACTAAGTAAAACACACACTACAAGATAAAAGGAGCCACATCACAGAATGTTAGGGTAAGAAAAGTGAGATGTGTAGAACATGTGCAGAGAAAATACGAAAGCAAGCAAAGTAAATAAATGGGATATTGCATAAGAGGACATACTGTAACCATAACAAGGGTAGCTACAACTATCATAAGAACCATAACACAAACAACACAAGGCACATTACTCATTACAATTTGTCCCCCACTCCGGTGAGCTTTGGATGCTGCAACACATCAAGGTTACATCACAGAAGGTGAAAAACTGGCCAGGGTCACACCTGTAATTCTAGCACTTTGGGAAGCCAAGGCGGGAGAACTGCTTGAGCTCAGGAGTTGGAGACCAGTCTGAGCAAGAGCAAGACTCTTTGTTTACTAAAAATAGAAAAATTAGCCTAGCTTGGTGGCATACCCCTGTAGTCCCAGCTACTCCGGAGGCTGAGGCATGATTGCTTGACCCCAGGAGTTTGAGGTTACAGTGAGCCGTGATGATGCCACTGTATTCTAGCCCCAGGAACAGATAGAGACCCTGTCTCAAATTAAAAAAAAAAAAAATGGGAGGGTGGCTCTCTGGGCTTGGTGGCTCATGTCTGTAATGCAAGCATTCTGAGAGGCAGAGGAGAGTTCTTTGAGACCAGCCTGAACAAGACCAAACCTCATCTCTACTAAAAATAGAAAAACTAGCCAGGTGTGGTGGCATGCCTGTAGTTCCAGCTACCCAGGAGGCTGAGGCAAGAAAGTTTAAGGTTGCTGATTAAGCCAAGATTCCGAGGGAACTTCTAACACTTACGGATTTATGAGGTATGCTCTGATCAGCTGCACACTATACTATACGGTCACCAGTGCCACCTGCTGGTCACAGCCGTTTTCATGTTTCCGGGCAAAGATACCCTAAGAACAAAAGTAGAAGTGGCAATTAGCAACTATGCCTTTGATGTGCATATCTCATTTAACTCTCTCAAAGGTTCTAAGGTAAGCAGTATTAATAATATCCCTATTTTACGAAGACAACTAGCTAGGGTGGGATGTGAATCCCCAACGGCTTCCAAGGCCATTATGCTTTAAGCTCGTAAGTTTACTCGGGTCTAAACTAAACTCCAAAAATGTTTAAATCGCTGACAATCTAGGAATTGGAGAAATAGGCTCTTAATTCACTTCATTCAGCGACATCTGTTCTCAAAAGGGGACCCTGCTGGGGTCAAATTAGCATGGGGTAGGGGCGAGAAGGGAGAGAGCAATGACCGTTCAACCAAGAGCACAACAGACTCTAGCTGCGGAAGAGGGCGCCAGATAGCCTAGGCAGTCTCTAGGGAGGACGGTCAGCGCAGGTCAGCACGGATTCTCTCCCGCCATCGCCAAGGTGCGCGCACCAAAGTCAGCAGTGACAGGCCTTTCCCACCAAGCCAAAATGCAGCGACTCAGGGCGGGCTTTGCTCCAGGTGCCCGTTCAAGGTGGGTGGGAGCCGAGGGGGCAGCACTGAAGAGAGACCCTTGTCGGGCAGGAGGACTTCTCCCCTGCAGGGCGGGGAGAGCTGAGCCTCGCGGAGGCCCCTGAAAGTTCCCGGGCCAGAGCCGGGAGAACGGACTGGATCCGCGGGCTGGGCAGACGGGCCTGAGTCTCCGCAGCCAGTAACCACGCCCCCCTCCCCGGCGCTCTCCCGAGGGCGGAGCACTCTGGGTCCCCGGCGCGGTTTCTGCGCTCGGGGACCCCAGACCCGAGGGGAAAACCAACCTGCGCGGAGGGCCCAGGTCAGGGGTCAGGTGGCCGGAGCCCGGCCTGTCAAAAGACTTTTCAGCGCAGCCGGGCGCGGTGGACGGCGGCTGCAGAGGCCCAAAAATAGTCCGGGTCTGGCAGGACTCTGCCGCTCACGCCTTCCCCGGAGCGCCGAACGGAGGACCCGGACAGACCCACAGAGGGCGTTTCCAAATTGGATTATAGCTTTTGCTCAGGTCCTTTCACCTGCTCTGTGATTGCGCAGCCTGGTGCAGTGGGTCAGATTCAGACCAGAAGGTTCTGATCTATTCAATTTGGGAAAGGCTCAGAGGCAGCATCGGAAAAGGGAAAATACTAATTCAGTTCATAAGCTACTTATTGAATGGGGAGAAAACCCGCCCTATCCCCAGGAGCTGTCAGAGAAATCCATTTAGTTCTCAAAGTAAAAAGCAATCGAGGTCATAAAAAACGACAGTGAGTGACGCACTGCAGCCTGGCTATAACTGGTGCTCAGGAACCATCGGCTGACCTAAGGGTTATAGGTGTGTGTAGTGCGAGACTACCGTGGGCCAGGGGTTTCCTGGACGATTTCAGGAACATGGGACAGGTGATAGTCCAACAAGGAGAAAAGGGCCAAACTGGCTAATGGGCGCCCTGCTGTTTTCTATACCAAAAAATCAAACAGTGACTGTGGCTGGTGATAGGGGAAGGTGTTTTCTATACCTCAAAATAAAAGTGACTGTGTCTGGGGGTCGGAGGTGGAGTCTAGAGGCGGATTGTGGAGTGTCAATTCAATTCAGCACATAATTGAAAGTTTGAAAATTATGGAGAAGGATGCAATAAAATCAAGATTGTATTTTGAGCCTAACAACATGGAACCTCTTGGAACAGAGCTGGAGAAAGGGACTCAGATTAGGAGACTAACAGATCCACCCAGGTAGCGGGTGATGAAAGCTTGAATAAATACTAGTGGTGACAATTGTAAAAGAGAACCTGAGAGGTTGTTGGGACTGACAAAGGTTAAGGATATTGGGCTTTGGAGACTGAGAAACTAGAAAAATAATGGTGCTATTTTAATAGAGCTAGAGAACTTGAGGAGAGGTTCTCTATATAGAGAGATATATGAGATAGGGTTATCAGTCTGTTGCCTATGCCAGAATTTGATGGTGTCATGATAGCTAACTCCTGGGTTCAGGTGATCCTCTGCATTAGCCTTTCAAGTGGCTGGGATTATAGGCCCATGCCATCACATCTAACTTATTTTTGTACTTTTTGTAGTGACAAACATCTTGCTTTGTTACTCAGGCTAGTCTCAAACTCCCTTCTCAGTGTCCAGAGGTGCTATGAGCCGCCCACCACAACGCCCGGCTATTTTTTGGTTGCAGCCATCATTGTTGTTTGGCGGGCCCAGGCTAGATTTGAACCCGCCACCTTAGGTGTATGTGGCTGGTGCCTTAGCCACTTAAACCACAGGTGCCAAGCTGCGAGGTGCTATGATTATAGGTGTGAGCCACTGTGCTCAGCTGAGATTGAATGTTATCTCTTTATGTTGAAAGAATTAAGGCACTTCCAAATATAAACAGTCTGTAGGCAGGTAAAGATCTTGGATCTAAGTTAATTCAAAAATTCCACTTAATTCATTAATTCTGCTACATTCCTGGTACCCAAGATGGGAAGCCAGTTATTATGATGGTGCAGCTCATTGGAAACTCTAGTGTTCCTTTCTAGTGGACTTGGGAGTTTTGAAGCTAGATTGAAGACAGATAATGCCTGGCCACTCTATCTACTCAACACTACAGTTATTTCTTGAACTTCTTAGCACAACAGTGAGTGACACCTGAAAAAAAGTAAAACAGGGTTGAAAACTAAATCTTTGGCAAAACACTTAGAATTAAAGAATGAGGTACAAGTGTCACTGATAGAATATTCCAGAAGAAATGTGAACCAGAGGCATAATGTCACATATCAAGTAGGACATGATTAAACAAAATAAAAAATGCATTATTTTCTTAACTTACACAGCTCTTAAGAATTCTTTTTCTCTTTTTTTTTTTGAGACAGAGCCTCAAGCTATCCCCCTGGGTAGAGTGCTGTGGCATTACAGCTCACAGCAACCTCCAACTCCTGGGCTCAAGCGAGTCTCCTGCCTCCGCCTCCCAAGTAACTGGGACCACAGGCGCCCGC
>CAUYQS010092568.1:0-12027 GCA_963574585.1 Otolemur crassicaudatus | reverse complement strand
CCTGGGCTCAAGCGAGTCTCCTGCCTCAGCCTCCCAAGTAGCTGGGACCACAGGCGCCCGCCACAACGCCTGGCTATTTTTTGGTTGCAGCCGTCATTGTTGTTTTGGCGGGTCCGGGCTGGGGATTCGAACCCGCCACCTTAGGTGTATGTGGCTGGCGCCTTCGCCGGTTGAGCTATAGGCGCCGAGCCAAAACAATTTGAATTACATCTGACATTTCAAAATTGGAAGATTTCACATAAAAATACTTGGCTTTTCTTGAAAACTCAGAATAGCAACGGTAGGTCCAGATTCTCACAGGCAACAAGTGCCTGGGGCCAAGCAGCACCTTCAGGTGGAACATGGGACCTCAAATGTGCTCTGGTCGCTACCACTCCCTATTGCTCCTACCTGCACGCACTTCACCTGCCAGGTCCCCTGATCACTGCTGTTTTCAATTAGTGACCTTGAAGGGCTCTAAAGTCCCCAGCCAGCCCCAAGTACCTATGATACCTGAGTAGGATACTTTTGTTGCAGTTGAGGAGACAGAGGATTCAAAGGCCTCACAGGTTTCAACTCAACCTTCAGAACCTCACCTTCTAAATGCATCTCTTCCAAAGAGGTCTGGTTTTCCCTTTGGGACCTCTGCTGGGGGAAGATGGTTGGTGGTGCACTGGGCCTTCTTGCTTTTTACATCTGAGAAAATCCGGAAAGAATAGACAGAAAGGCTCCTTTCCCACTTGACTCTGTTTCTAAGCACAGCCAGTGCTTTCTAACAGACCCCTTCTCAGTCTTCACTCATTAACAAGTGGTCCTTTGTCCTCCTCTGTCTCCCACAGGATCTCTGTAATCTGAGATGGGAGTGTGTGGCATTGGAGAGCTGGGCTCACTTTGTCCCCTGCTGAGCTGAGTGGATGAAGAGAATGCAGAGTGGGCCGTGGCAGCTGAAGGAAGACTCTGAGTTAGGCAAGAGGTCACTGTCCCTGCCTGGCCGCTGGAGCCTGGTGGCCCCAGGGAGCTAAGATGTTCAGTCACTACGTGCTCTGCCTGAGTGGCCGCCCAGTCCTGCCTCTCATGGTCCCTTCCCAGCCCTCTGCAAGATTTAAAGGAGGGATGCTTTGCCCTAGCCCCCACAGAATGCATCTTAAATACAGGTGTATGTCACTTAATAACGGGATATCTACTAAGAAATGCATTTTAGGCAATTTTGTTGTTGCATGACCACCACAGAGGCATTGACACAAACCAGATGGTATGGCTGTCTGCACACCCTGGGTCTACCACATGACCCTTTGCCCTGAGGCCATGAACCCATACAGCGTGTGACTGCACCAAATACTGAGGCAACCCTAACCCCATGGTTGAGATATTTGTGTATGTGAACATATCTGACCATAGAAAAGGTACAGGAAATATATGGTATGAAGGCGAAAAGAACATACCTGTACAAGGCACCCATCATGCTCAAAGCTTGCAGGTCTGGAAGTTGCTCTGGGTGTGTGAGTGAAGGTCTAGGGCATTACTGTCCACTACTGTAGACTTTACAGACACTGTGCACTTAGGCTACACTAAATTTATTCAAAAATATAGTAATTGTGCTATGACACCATGAGGGTCACAACATTACTAAGCAATAGGAACTTTTCAGCTCCATTGCAATCTTACAGAACTACTTTTGTTACTGACCAAAATGTCATGATGTGGAAAATAACCATCTCTTTGGTTCTCATTATAATGGGAATCAAAGAACTGTAGTAATTGTGTCCTCTCAGGGTTTAAGCTCTTTGCTTCAGTTGATAGGATCTTCAGAGAACAATGTTAGGCTCCCAAGTTAGTGGCAATCTGAAGTTGTACACTGGAACTGGTTTGGGGGTGAGATTTGCCCGTGGGCTGCTAGAGCCCTCCCTGGCCTTCACTGATGGGGACAGGGGAATTGGTATTCCTCAGGGCCTGGGGGAGGGGCTGGGTGTGGGTACACGCTCCTTAAACGCTTAGCATTAGGGGAGCCAGTCACTCTGGAACTCCTGGATTTGTGGGATTTGCAGTCAAAGAAGCCAGGCAAAGGTTCTAGCATCTCCCAGAGATTCCCGGCCTGCCGTGTCACAGACTCTGAGAGCTCCGACAAAGAGCCTCACAGGTCAGTGTGGCGGCTCAGGCCTGTAGTCCTAGCATTCTGGGAAGCTGAGGCCGGAGGATCCCTCGAACTTGGGAGTTCAAGAGAAGCAAGAGGAGACCCTATTTCTACTAAAAATAGAAAAATTAGCCAGGCATTGTGGTTGGTACCTATAGTCCCAGCTACTCAGGAGGCTGAGGAAGGATTGTTTGAACCCAGTAGTCTGAGAGTGCTGTGAGCTAGCTGACACCATAACAATCTAGCCTAGGTAACAGAAGGAGACTCTGTCTCAAAAATAAAACTATAAAAGCAAAGAGCCCCTCAGAAGTATTTTGTTAGCTCTTGCATATCCCAGTCAAATAACTCACAGAATTCTGTTAATGGAACACTTACTAACCTCCTTCAGAAGTGTCACCAGCATTCTCTGGGAGACACTGGAGCTATGGAGGAACCCTGGTTCTGAGCCTGGGTTTGGCTCCCAATACACTGGCCCCACAGCTCTGAGGAGTCTCTGCCCTGCATTCCCTTTTCTCCCAGATGGCAGTGACAGGCCAGTCCTGCCTGCATTGTAGGGGTAAAATGCAATGGAGCTGGGAGCTTCTGAACAGATGTCAGGTTCCCACTCACTGGCTGAGTCAGTCGGCCAGGTGGGTGCCCAGAAATCTGCATTTTACACACACAGGCCCATGCCTTCCACTTGGGAGCTACCTGGTGTCTGCACAACGCTATGTCAGTGGCCCATTATTACAACTGGAGGGAGAAGACAGTTTTCAAAAAGGTCTTCAGATGGAGCACTTTGGGGCTCTGCAGACCTTCAAGTTGCCACCTGATGTTCTGTGCACCAATTTCCCTTCATTCACTGGGAATCACATTAACATAGCAGAAAAGCACTCAGAAGAGCTAGCACAGGGCCTCAGCCAGCACGCCCAGCCCCGTCCCCATGGCGCTCGCCTCTGCCCCGTGCAGCACACTGGGACAGTGCTAACCCTGCTATTACCTTATTTACTCCTTACAAGTGCCCTGTCTAGAAGCTTGTTATCTTCATCTTACAGATGGGAAAATAAATTTAGCCAGGGGTTAGGCAACTCACCCAGTTACACTGCTATGAACAGTAAAAAAGCCTTGCTTACAGCTTTGATTCCTGATACATGCAGTCTCTAACATTCAGGCACTCAACTGATTAGTCTAAGATTTGGTATTGTTTTCTACGCCTAGATCCCTCAGATTCACACAAAATCCAGCAAAACTGTCACTTTCTGCAATGAGTTAAAGTTGTGAGCAAACAAAATAGGTGAGGATTAGGCGGAAATGTAGGCATCAACTAATTGTAGAGCAACATTTTGGGGCAATTGGGGAAATGAGATCAGGGACTGGGCACCAGATGTTCTTGTTTAACTTGGTGGCTGTGCTGAGGCACTGTGGCTCTGTCAAATATACAAGGGTAAAACATGTCTTGGATGCATCATTAAAAAGATGAACAAAGAAAATGCAGCAAAACTTTGACATTGTTTTAGGTGGTTAATGAGTAACAGTTTTTGTATGCTTGAAAGTTTCATGATTAACAAAAAACCCTCCTCCACTTAGAAATGGAGATGGCTGAAGCTGGCTGAGAATATGCATTTCTTAGTCAACATGGTTTCTAAAGGGTGGCACCTGTGGCTCAGTCAGTAGGGCGCTGGCCCCATATACAGAGGGTGGTGGGTTCAAACCCGGCCCGGGCCAAACCGCAACAAAAAATAGCTAGGCGTTGTGGCAGGCGCTAATACTCCCAGCTACTCAAGAGACTGAGGCAAGAGAATCACGTAAGCCCAAGAGTCTGAGGTTGTTGTGAGATGTGACGCCACGGCACTCTACCAAGGATGACAAAGTGAGACTGTCTCCAGCGTCAGCTCCACCCAGCTCCAGGCTCCCAATACACAGTGGATGTTTACTTATTAAGGTTCATTTTTAATAATGTTTTTATTCCATGATGACAGCCTGCACTATCTCTTCTACTACCCTGAAGTATCTGTGTCTGAGGCCCTTTCTACCCCAACTCTGAGGGGTATGAAGTGGTGAGTGGTGGGGCTACTGTACAGGGTGGCCCCTCCCTAAAGCTGAACTAGGTCTGGAGTACCCTGGATGATGCCCTTCCACCTGGCCCTTGGTTTGCCGGAAACTGGAATGGTGAAACCTGGTTCTGTCTGGGGGCATAGCCTCTCCCTGGATTCGTGGACAGCTCACAAGTCAGACAGAAATACCATCCCCAGCAGGGTGCTTGGTGACAATTCTTACTTCATTCAGTGACAGGAACAAGCCAAAACTAACATGTAATAGTAGTCCAATCTTCTTACACTAACAATTCCCCAGACAGCAATAAAATAAAGGGCAAAAATCAACATGATTACGCAAAGGTTTTTTTAAACTTTAAATTAAAAAAAAGCATTTTCACACAAAGGACATTCAATTTGTCTGCTTTGAGGAAACAGCAAAGGAAGTAAAAGGTGCAAAAAAAAAAAAAAAAATCCCTAAAAACCAAATCCCAGTTAATGATAAAAATAGATGGACTCCATAAAAATCTAGACTAAACTACCAAGTCATTCATGGATACTCAGTATTCAGAGCATGAAGTGAAATACCAAAAGAAAAAATATTGTGATACTGCCATTGGGCTACTGGCCTCGGCCAGCCTGCTCTCACAGGCACCCTGGCCACCACTGTTGGAAGCTTCGGTGTGCAGGGTGCCTCCCACCCTCTGCAGACCTCCAGGCCTTCAAAGCTCTTCCTTGGTCCTGCTCAGTTTT
Organism: Otolemur crassicaudatus; assembly: GCA_963574585.1. NCBI lineage: Eukaryota > Metazoa > Chordata > Mammalia > Primates > Galagidae > Otolemur > Otolemur crassicaudatus. Next base: position 7,152 of record CAUYQS010092568.1, on the reverse strand, counting down.
GTAGCATGTTCTTCCACAAACTTGCTCAAATGCTCCAGATCTCTGTCTCCACCCTCAAATTTAATTGGATTCTTTTTGTCCCCACGGGGGGCAAAATAAATGGTGGGGAAGCCCTCCACCTTGTATCGGTCACTGGTGATGTCATTGGCGGTGGCATCCATCTTGGCAATGACCAGGCCCTTCTGGCCCTTGTACTTCTTGGCCAGGCTGGTGTACACAGGCTCCAGCTGCTTGCAGTGCCCGCACCATGGTGCATAGAACTCAATGAGGACATCGTTCTTGGGGTCCATCACGATGGAGTCGAAGGTCTTCCCCACCACGACCTTGACTGGCCCTTTGTTGTTCTTTGGCACTGGCTGGGATTTGATGATGGGCTTTAGTTTTCCTGCCAAGGAAAGCAAGCAGGGGATCCAGTGTTAGTGCTGAAAAAGCTCACACCCTGGTGGCCCTCTCTTAACCAGGCAGCCAAACAGGAGGACGGGGTAGTCAGAGGGGGAGAGTCACATGCTGCCAGGACAGGGAGGACCTTGTCTGCAATAGCCCCACCCTAACAATAGGCAGTTTATTTCTCTGGCTGTTATCTTCCTCTCTCCCCATTGCTACAAAAGCCACAGAGGGTGCTGGGAGATCCTACTCCAGGCCTAGTGGGCCATTTGGTCCTGTCCAGGGAGAGGCACTACCCAGTGACAAGGAGTTTTGAAAGCTGTGTCTGAGGGCCTGTGAACCACGGTGGGGAGAAGCCCCAAAAAGCAGGCATCAGAACAATGTGACCGGCCCAGAATTTGGCCAGCTCTGGAGAGCAAGGGTGATTTCCTCAACCAAGATCCACAGAGATACTCTATTTAAAGTCTCAATTTCCAATTGTTCCAAAACTTCTAAAGTTGTCTTGGTGGTTTGGAGTTTGGGGACACCCTTGGCCCTTCCCTGGACACGATGTCAGAAAGCCCTACATGTAGCAGGCTGGGAGGGAGCTGCCGGCTGACCTGGGGGACCTGGTGGCTGTGGCCAGAGCACCACATGCCACACCGCCTGCCCAGGACAACGGCTGCTGAGGGGAAACCTCAGTCCTGGTTCACCTTTTTTGAAAGCTGTGACAAACTCGCGGAGCACATCGGAATCAAACTCTTCTGGCTCCATTGCGAACTTCTTCCCGCTCTCGTCCAGGATGGCCACGTTGACATCCTCCCCGCTCTCACTGAGCCCCAAGTCCTTCACCTCCGTAGAGTAGTCCTCCTCGTCAGCAATGGCGAAAGTGTACTCAGGGAAGTCCTTGGCCACCTCCAGGACTTTGTTCCGCCAAAACTGAGTAGCTGAAATGGACCAAGGGCTGTGAGCAAAGTGGCTAAGCAGAGCAATAGCTCCAGCTTAGAGTCCGAGGTGAAGCCTAAGATTCTGTCACTGATGTTCTGACAAGGCACAAACTCTGGATTTACCTTAATCATGAGAAAAGCATTCCTCAAAAAGCCACACTTTATTAGCGCTGGACCATGCTGTGAGCCCAGGGGCTCCATGAGGCCTGAGCCCAGGTGGCACAGCCAGAGTGCCTGCCTGAAGTAGAGACCGGTCTAGTCCTAGCCCTGCAGCCTCTGAGTACCTCTAAATCTCAACTTTAAGAGGAGCTGGACTTGGCTCTAAGCTCCCTTCTTGCTAAAAAGGGAAAGAAAAAAAAGTAGTCACAAAGAACAGGAGGAAACATAACCCTGAAACGATGATTAAAAATAAAAACACACACCTCAGCCACCACCCTGCCAGGGCCCTGGGGCAAGATTTCTAAATGCGTGGGTCTGCGCCCCAGCCCAGGCACAGAGGGCCACTCACCCGCTCTGTAATCAAAGCTGAAGTCCACACTGTAGTAGACCACCACCAGGGGGCGCTTGCTGTACCGCTTGGCATCGTTGGCGGTCTTGCGGTGGCCCACCAGGGGCAAGGCGTGATTCACCACGTAGTCCTTGATGGCTGACCCCTCTGTAGAACCCTGCTTCAAAGAGGGGACAAGTGACAGTGGGCCCCAACAGGAAAGGGGCCAGCTGGCACTGTCAGTGAGCGCAGCACAGACATGTGTATGGAAGCGACTCAGAAGTGGAGGTATCTAAGGGATCAGTCTCAGGAGGTGACACTCACTCAAGCACACCCCAGTAGTCCCCTGCTGCCCTTTGGGCCCCCTTCCCTCCAGTGAATACTTAAGTGGTTCCTGGGGCAAAGGGAGACCCTATGCCCTTTCCTGGGGTGGGGGGTCTAGGTTCACTGAGCCCAGTGAAGGCCTGGCTCTTGGACAGCTTGGATGGCGGCAGCAGCTTACATGGTGGAGCTGTGCAGAACTTCCCACCTTCAGCCCCCGACCTTCACAACAGCCCTGCAAGGCCCACAGGACACAGGACAAGTGAGGGAGGCCAAGTTCACATGGTTAGGAAGTGGCCGAGCAAAGCTTCGTGTTCTACCTGGAGAAACCCCATGTTACATCAACACTGCCTCAAAGGAGACTCTGGAGCCAGACAGAGCTGAGAGAAGCCAGAGGCTGTGGAGAGGCACAGTGGCACTGGTGGTCCTGGGACAGGCGCAACAGCACAGCACTTAATGGCTGGATCAGGAGGCTGTTTGTGGGATGTTATTGTCAGATGTGGCAGGTGCGGCTCAGTGCCTGTGGCTCAAGTGGCTAAGGCGCCAGCCATATACACCTAAGGTGGCAGGTTCGAATCCAGCCCGGGCCCGCCAAAACAACAATGATGGCTGCAACCAAAAAATAGCTGGGTGTTGTGGCGGGTGCCTGTGGTCCCAGCTGCTTGGGAGGCTGAGGAAGGAGACTCGCTTGAGCCCAGGAATTGGAGGTTGCTGTGAGCTATGATGCCACAGCACTCTACCCAGGGGGATAGCTTGAGGCTCTGTCTCAAAAAAGAAAAAAAAAAAAAGATGTGACAGCTGTGATGACTACACAGAGCTCAGGCACCACAGGGGTGCATGTTGGGGCACCTAAGTTCGGTGTCCTGGAGATGGAGTTCCTGCTTTGTAAGGACTTGAGCCAGGCTTCTTTCCTCAACCTAACAATAGCTCTGAGGAGAGGCCCAGTGAGGGTAAACTGCAGCCCAAGGATAACAGCTGAAGCTGAAGATGGGGCGGTGAGGGCAGTGGCCCTGCCTGGGGGAAGAGAGCAGGAGGCACTCAAGGGAAGCAACCAGACAGAGGAAGAAGTACAGAGGATCAGGTCCAATGGCACTAGGAGGGTAGAATGTCCTGGAGGAGCAGGTAAGGACCCTGGAGGCTGAGCTAAATCACAGACTTTATTTCCCAGGTGGCAGGAAGCCATGGGGAGTCTTTAATTTCAACTACTGCCCTAACTTCACCCAGAAGGCAAACTCCAAAGGCAAACAAACAGCAGTGTGCTCCACAGCCCACATGGATCTTCTTAACCTTCTCGGGGTCAAAGACCCCTTTCCTGGGAACATGTACACCTGCACAGAGCCATGCCTGAGACCCTAAGCTCCTAAGCTCCACCAGGGCCCCTCTTCTGACCTGGGATCTTAATCTCTAGATGGACGGAAGAGAAGTTGGAGGGAGGAATTGAGATAGCTGCTAAGACCGGGCAAGAGGACAGCGACCCTGAACCTCACTATGGGAGAGAAGCAGATAGGGGTGACATGGAGACTGAAGCAACAACAGGACTAAAGCCTAAGTAAGGGAAAGAAGGTGGGGAACTCCCATCCTCTGTCACACAGCCCCTCCTCTCCTCCAGGCCCCATCAGGGCCCACAGCCCAAACAGCAAGGACCCCAAGGGCTGAAGCTCATTTCCCTGTAGCCCAGCCTCCATCCAACAAAAGCTTGGACTCCACATCTGAGATTCTGATATCTGAGATCTGCCCATTGAAGTGCTGGCCCAAATGAAGCCCTCGGACCAGTGAGTTGGACCCAGGCTTCCCTGGGGCCTGGAACACCCTCTGCTCAGCCCTTCTGTATCACACCATCTAAGAAGATCAAGCAGGGATGCAGGAGAGGACAGAAAGTTAAAATTCACCTGCTGAGTTCAACAGCTCCATGTGGTGATCATCGCCCTGTAGCCCTCACCCTGGACCACCAGCCAGACTATCCTGGCCACGAGCCGTCCAGACACCCAGGCCAAGCACACAGTGGAATGGGCGCCCAAGGGAGATTAGTGCACTCCTGCTCGGAGGCACAAGAGTGGAAGCAACTGGCAGAAGCGGTCAGCACTCTGCCAGCAACTTAGGCCCCATGACCACCGGGTGTGTAAAAAGTCCCCTCTGGCTGTGCCCCCAACCCTATGACTTAAGTAGGAAGAGGTGGCTGAGAAGGACGCCCCAGATCTCACAGAGTGATGCTTTCAAGCTGCAAAACCCCAGGGAGATGGGGGGCTCAACCAGAATCCTCATGCCACTGGGGGCCCTTCCCAGAGCCAGGGCGGCCTCACTCACCTGAATGTCCATCACATTGCTCTTGGGCTCATACTTGGATTGAAATTTCTCAGGCTGCATCACAACCAGTTTCCCTGGAGAGACTTTCAAGAACTTTGCTATTTCAGTGCTGAAAGTGTGATGAAATTTATAATCTTCTCTTAGGTTGTTAGCTAAAAAAATTAAATGAGATATAACTTAATAAATTCTTAACTGACTGAGCAAATGAGAATTTAAATGCTTAAGGGAGTTTATTTTGAAAATTCAGTCTGATGTCTAAATCCTGTATCTTGAAATTTGTCAAAAATAAACTGAATGGCCAGGCACAGTGGCTCATGCCTATAATCCCAGCACTGTGGAAGGCTGAGGGAGAATTGCTTGAGCTCAGGAGTTCAAGATTTGCCTGAGCAAGAGACCCCAACTCCTAAAAAAATGAAAAAACCCAGCCAAGTGTCACAGCCAGCATCTGTAATACCAGTGGCTTCCAGAGGCTGAGACAGTGGGATGTGCACAGCCTGAGTCTGAGGTTGCAGTGAGCTATGACGCCATTGCACTCTGCTCAGGGCACAGGGTGGGATTCTGTCTTAACAACAATGAAAATAAATAAATAAACAAACTGAATGTTGACAGGAAAACTGAGAGCTAATCTGTCAGGAACTACTGTCAAATAACATCCACGATGATAAGAAGCCACTGATCCCTCAGGTGACACAAGAGCATTGCATATTCCTACATCCCTATGCCCAGTCTTTACACCCAGCACCTCCTGAGGGCTGTAACTCTCCTCTTTTAGACAGTGGCTGGAGCCCTGGGTGTAGTTCTCTACTTAGATTTTTATTTATTTATTTATTTATTTTGAGACAGAGCCTCAAACTGTCCCCCTGGGTAGAGTGCCCTGGCATCACAGCTCACAGCAACTTCCAACTCCTAGGCTCAAGCGAGTCTCCTGCCTCCGCCTCCCAAGTAGCTGGGACCACAGGTGCCCACCACAACGCCCAGCTATTTTTTGCTTGTAGCTGTCATTGTTGTTTTGGCGGGCCTGGGCTGGATTTGAACCCACCACCTTAGGTGTATGTGGCTGGTGCCTTAGCCACTTGAGCCACAGGCGCCGAGTCATTAGATTTTTATTTGAAGTTGTGAAAACTCCAAGATGAAACCCCACTGTCTGACTACTCTCTACAATCGGCCTTAGAAAACTTTCTGGGAAGTACCCAATCACACAGCTCACCCCAACCACTTAACTCTGCTGCGGGAACACACACATATGGCTGCATTCCGGCGAATTTCACTTGCAAACATGGGGGTGGGCCATGGTTTGTCAGCCCTTGCCCTGGATCCTACTCCTCTCTCGAGGTATCCAAACCTATCCTGAGCTGATTCTGTTATTTAAACACTAGATGTCACCACACCCCACCCTCAAGGGCTCTAGGTTTGAAGGTTTGGGCTCCTGACTGGGTTACAGGGCACACGCAGCAAAGATGGGAAACCCTATTTGGGGGAAGACGGAGATAGAAGGGGCAGCCTGGACAAGGTTATAGCTTTCAGAGTCAGACAGACTTAGATTCAAATCATCATTTCATGACCTACTAACTGTAACTTTAGGCACATTAGTAACATTCCCCGAGCCTCAAGTTCTTCCTTTGTAAAACAGAGATACCAAAGTCTACCTCACAGGAAAGGGGAGGATGAAATAAAGCAACCCACCTGTCTAGGAAGCCCTGGAATGTTAGACTCTGAACTAGTCTAAGCCTCCAGGTGTTTGCTTTCAGTGGCTCAGGTGGAGAAAGTCACTTCAGGAACAACCCCCTCTCCCTGCGCACACACAACTGCAGACCTATCCTGCCAGCTGTCCCTTCGGCTCTGCCCCTGGGTGAGCCACAAAATGCCCTGCCTCTCTGGGGTTGTCTCTGGCTCCTTCCAGGCTCTCGAAACCAGTAGGTACACCAGCCCAGGGACTCTCTCCCCAACTGCAGTCCTGGCCCTGCCCTAGTTCTGTGTCAGACTCCAGCCCCTTCAGGGTGGGGACCAGGCCTGCCCCAGAACCCATGTCTCAACAGATCCCCTGGGGATTTACATGCATATAACCACATGAGAGTTGCAGCTGGATTTGGGGCTGGGGACTGCCTATGGGGGCTGGGGACTGCTGCCTATGGGCCCGTTACAAGTTTCTTCCTAGCTGACTAGGAATAGATAAGGAAACAAGAAGGGATCAGCTCTACTGTATGTTTTATTACATTACTCTGCATTTGACATGTGCACCATTCTTATTGTACAGGACACACCAGCACTAAGAGGCAAGCAGTACATTTAAAAGACTATAATCGGTACTGAGAAGTAGAAAACCAAGCCATTTTAGTGTGTGAAGGCACTCAGAAGAATCTGCTAAGGACGGAGAGGATCCTGAGTGTCCCTGACAACCATCTTTCGTTCCCCACCTACAGCTACTGGGATGGCGAGTACATTCCCTGAGCTTCAAGTTCCTCCTCTGTAAAACAGAGACACTCAGGAGCCAGAGGGGAGATGACAGTGGATGGAGCACCTGCCACACCCAGCACTACTCAGACTAGCACTTCCTATGCACTTAGTATCACCAGGCACTTTACTAAGCTCTTCTTTTTTTTTTTTTTTTTTTTTTTTTGAGACAGAGCCTCAAGCTATCCCCCTGGGTAGAGTGCCGTGGCATTACAGCTCACAGCAACCTCCAACTCCTGGGCTCAAGCGAGTCTCCTGCCTCCGCCTCCCAAGTAGCTG
>CAUYQS010092567.1:0-47608 GCA_963574585.1 Otolemur crassicaudatus | reverse complement strand
AGCTTGCCGAACTTCTTTCTGGGCTCAGCTCCCCGTCTTTGACTTCATAGATTCTGATTCCAACCAGTTTTTCTTCCTTTGTTCAGGAGCCTCTGACCAGGGTTGCTACCAGTCGGCCATCTTCCCAGAATCCCCCCGACAAGCTTTATTTTGTATAGCCCTCATATTAACTTCTAAAAAGTAAAAAAAAAAAAAAAAAATTCTGAATTTGAAACACTTCCAAAAAGTTTTGGACAAGAAATAGTAATGATATCTTTCCTGTGTGAATTCATTTACAAATTTAAATTCCATGAACATCCCAGTCTTAATGTTTATTTTCTTGGAGTGTGTATCCTATACAAGGCTATTTATTCTTAAAAAGTTCATAGATGAGAATAATATAAGTATTTTGGAGACACATGATTATTAAAGAGGAACTTATTCTATCAAATGCTAAAATCATGCAGATACTATTTCTTACTAGCTGGAAGAGAGGCCCCCACACGTGAGGAGATTATTGCCATGAATCCATATTTCAAGTTGGTTGCTAAGTGTTTGTAAAAAATCTTGGCTTTTGTAGCTGATGGGTAAACACAGCTATTTGTAGGGTCAAAGATTCCAGGTGGCAAATTTATTCTACATTGCTTTCCCAATCTGTAAGCTAGTTTAATCGTTTCTGGTCAAAATACTTTCTTTGAGGCTGAAAAACAAATCAGTTGGAACAGCAACTTTAAAGTTGCAAAAATGACGATGATGGTGATGCTGACAGAATAAACAAGTGTAATGTCTGGGCACCACAATCAGTTAGTAGTGAGTGAAACCGAGAGAAAGGATAGACATTTGGTCAAAAAGAAAATTTGATCTTGAAAATTCCCCAAAGCCTAACTCTGAGGAAGTTTTCCTGATTGCCTCTAAGCAGAATTATTATTTTTTTCCATAGCATCTATTTATTCATAGGACATCTTAGGTCAATTCAATTGTATTCTCAGGACTGAGGCCTGATGCTACCTCAAAAATGTTATGATGCTTCCAAATCTATTTTAGCATGGTTTGAGGGCCAGACTACTTTATCTCTCTCTCTCTCTCTCTCTCTCTATATATATATATATATATATATATATATATAAAGATGGAGATGATAGAGACAGAGATAAAGATAGAGAAGATAGAGACAGTGACAGAGATGGGGATAGAGACAGAGATAAAGGATTAATAAGATTATATGGGGGCAAAGCTGCCAATGAGATAAACTATGGGCTTCACCATTCTTTTTGGCAGACTGGGAATTTTCCTAGAATCAGATACGTGGCTATTTAGCTGGGTAATACCTGATCAAAAGTGCCAAACCCAAGTACATGTAAATCTCATATCCCTGGCTGGAAATATTCATTTCCAGTAGGAACAGCTAGAAGAGTAGCTATAATCACCTTTGGCCAACTGCATGGATGCCTCCTTCACCTTACTTTCTGGAAGGTTCATGGTGCTGCTGCCAAGAGGATGTATGGCTGGATAGGCATATTTGCCCCACACTTTATATATATCAAATGATACTATGATGCTTGCAGCCCCCAACAGTTCACTTTAAAGCTGACCTCACAATGCCATCCTGAATGGAAGATTATCCAAGCACAACCAGCATCATAAAGCTGACCTCATGATGCACCCAGAATGGAGGATCGTCCAAGCACAACCCCTGAGATAGCTTACAGAATTCTGGCATATATCACATAACGACCTTCAATAATTCAAAGGGACATTCAATAATAATGAATACTAACCTTGGAGGAAGCTACATGATCATAGTGTTCTATACTTTCTAATTGTCAGAGTGCTTAAAGCATGGTCTTCTTAATCTTTCCTACTACTAATGATGCATACATAAGGAAACAAAGAGGACATATCATGCTGAAGCAAATTTAGGGGATACAGTGGACATTGCAAGGTTATCAACTACAGACTTGTTTCCGATGTTTTGGACAGAGAAGTGGTTAATATTCTTGATTATATTTATTATTTGCTGATTTATCTTCCCAAGATCCATGGTATGGAGAGTAATGAGGACTTTATAAATCATATGAGATAATAAAAGAGGAACATCTGGAACAGCAGAATCAGATATCTGTCTCTCTCTCTCTCTCTCTCTGTCACTAATTCACTATCTTTGTCATCTATCTCAATCTCTATTCTAACATTTTTATCTTTATCTCTATCTCTATCTGTCCCTATCTCTATCATCTCTATCTTTATCTTTGTCTGTCCCTATCTCTATCTTCTTCTCTATCTTTATCCCTATCTCTATCCCCACCCCTGTCCTTATCTCTATCATGTCTATCTTTATTTCTGTCTCTATTCTCATCTCTGTTCCCATCTCTATCTTTATCTCTACCTCTATACCCATCTCTGTCCCTATCTCTATCATATCTATCTTTATCTCTATGTCTATACCCATCTCTGTCCCTATCTCTGTCTCCTCTATCTCTATCCTCATCTCTTTTGCTATCTCTATCATCTCTATCTTTATTTCTGTCTCTATCTCCCCTATCTCTGTCTCTGTCCCTGTCACTATCATCATCTCGAGCTCTAGCTCTAGTTCTGTGTGTGTGTGTGTATATATCAACCTCCCCATTCACATGTTAAATGTTAGGCATGGACTCTTAAGATATTGCTGGGTCTATAACTCTAGAAACTTCAGACAAAACAGGAATTAATGGCAGATTGCAAGGTGAAACCCTGAGAATATCTGGCTAGTTCAATATATCAATATTTATAAGCACTAAAATCTATAAAATACTATGTGTCCCAAATTTTCATATCCACCTGGCATGGACATCAGTATAAGATAAGACTATGTTCAAAATACTTACCTGAAAAATCCATAGAGTATCTGTATCACCTCTCTCATGAGTATGGGTAAACTAGGTTGGTGGAAAGGTCAAGGGACAGACGATAGAATCGGTGTTCACGACTTTCATTCTGAGCTATCCCTGTTTCCCACAAGCATATCAATCCATCATCTTTGCTCTGTGTTGCCCTCTCCATTTATCAGTCAGACTAAGTTCTGCTACAGATCTTCCAGGTTTGGCATTTCTGTTGACCTAAATTTCCAGCTCTTGAACTCTGTTCATTCTTTGCTTTATAACTCGTGTTCCCCTGGGTATGATATTTTTAGACTGCCTTCCTACTTATTGACCTTCTGTCCTAGGCATAGAAATATCCCTTCCACTATGGCTGGAAAGAGACGTTTCTCAAATGTTCAGCAGTGTAAGGAGATATTCTTGAAGGAAAAATTACACAATATTTTAATCTGTAGGGTGGGCCAACCGTGAATGTTTAGAGAAAAAAACACTCAAGAAAAATTAAGGGGAAAGTATTAATTTATAGCTTATAAAAAAAACCTGCTGGGGCCTGAGTTTATGGACCAGGCAAATGATTTTATATTGACATAAGACTACAAATACTACTAAAATATAAAAATATAATGCTAGTGTAAGTATAAATCTGGAAGAACCTTGATGAATATGGCTGTTAAGCTCACATTTCCCTCAGAATATCCTTTTCGAATGACAGCTGTAATTCTGGAGAAGCAGTATAGCAAACAGTTAAAGTTTGAGTTTGATATTAACTATCTTAAGAGTATTTCATTTTGACTGATAAACAATCTACATGCTTTTAACATTAGAGGTGAAATTAAAATAAAATGCTTTTATCTGTAAGAAATAAGCAGAAATCAAGTAACTGTAGTGGAACAGAAAGAAATATATGGATTCAGGGAAAACGGCAAGTTGTTGCAATTGAATTTTTCTTCCAATACTACCAGTCAAACATCACCACAGCTTAAATGCTTATATGTATATAATAGACCATATATACTAGTATTCCATGCTCTAAAAATATTTCCAGTTTCCTTATAAAATACCTAATTTTTTCTTCTGAAATTTATTTGGGCAGATTGATTGTTTCATGCTTAGTACAAAACACTGACGGGGTGAAACCCTCCCTTGTTTCTTTCTTGCTTCTGCACTTTTGTTCATCTCTAGTTGTTGTTGTTATTGTTTTTTATCTGTATTCCTTTTTATTTCCTCACCATAGCCTGAAGTCCATTTTCTGTTGTCATTCTTCTCCCTATTTCCTACAGTCTTATGTTTATGTTTTTCTGTTTATATTTTGGTGACAAATAAACTTCCCTGGATTCCTGGTAGTGTATGTGTGTGTTCTAGTTTACTTTTGAGAAAGAATCCAAAATTCGTTGACTAAAAATGTATTCAACCAGAAATGAAAAGAAACAACTGATAAAGATGTATTCCCTAATTTGCACCCTGTCTTCCTGATTGTTTTGAGATTTTCTATTTATGATTATCATATTTTCTTCATTTTATACTTTCAACCTTCCTACTTGACATCTTCACCTTCATCCTCAAACTTCTGCTACCTTTCCCTTCCTACTATCCTTAGCCAATGACCAAGCTTGTTATTTTACAGAAAAAAATAGAAGCAAATACAAAATGAAATTGATGTGCTTCCCACGGTACCTCTCAACCTACCTGCATTTAATTTCCTGCCCTCACTCCCGTGAGTGATATTTAGCAGTCCTAGTCAAAGTCAATATCTCCCCATGTTCACTGCATTCCACCATCTGTTCTCAACTCACAGATCTTGTACCCAAAAGCTTTCTTTATCCTATATCAGTAGTTTTCCACTATACAATAGTTTTCCACTAAATGAGTTCTATGATTTTATAGTTCTCATCTTTAAGAATTAGTTTTCCTTCTGTCCAGATAGCCTCTCATTTCTGCCTGTTTCTATGATACTCTTTAGAGAAAAGTGCTCACGTGGCATTTGATGACAGTGTCATTCTCCTCTCATAATTACTAGAGTCCACTATGCTAACCAAGCACCCTGGACAGAGTTATCAGTGACGTCCAGGTTGGTCAGCCAACTTTCCCTCCTCATCTTATATAGCATCAGAAACTTCTTTCCCTTCCTTTGCCTCAGGGGACACTACTGCTGGCATCTCCTCTTTCCTCAGTGGTAATTGTTTTGAGGTTTCCTATGATGGCTTCTCCTCCTACCCCTGGTCTCAATATTGAAATGCCCCCAAAGCTTAGTGTCCTAACTTTATTTGTCCTTGTACTTTAGTTGATCTAAACTGTGATAAACTTTAGTTGATCTACAATGTGATCACCCATCACATTGAGAAAAATAAGCAGGAGACCAATACCTGCCCTACATGCTGATAATTCCCCATGTCTCTCTCTCACCTTGTACTTTCCCTTGGAATCCAAACTGCATAACCAATACTGACTTGGTATTGATTCCTGTATGTATAGAAAATCTCCACTTGATGTGACCTAAGCTGAACTTTTGATATACACACATGCACTGGCTTTTACACACACACACACACACACACACACACATACACACACATACCCCTACTTTCCTTACTATCCTCTCCATCTCCCTAATTGCAGTTTTATCCTTCTGGTTATTCAGACTTCATACCTTGGAGTCAATTTGTGCATCTCTTTCTTCCAACACTCCATCTAAATATCAACAAATTATGTAAGCTATCACTTCAGGATACAGAACTAGAACTAATCCAGTTCTGATGAATCCTATGGCTACATTCTGGTCCAAGATGAAACATTTCTTGCCTGAATTATTTAACTAGATCTCTAGCTGGTTTTTAGCCCCAGAACTTTTGCATCCACATATTATCCTTCACCGGCATTAAAAACATCCTATCACAGCTTACCCTAGCCAACCCTGTCTTACCCTAAAACATTTCTATTCTTTTTCTACTCTAAAGTACAGATCATCACCTGACATAAAAGGTATGGACTTCAGGGGTCAGGGCATCCATAAACGGTATGAATTTTCAATGAACTAGAAGCAGCCTGAATGTTCCGCCCTTACAGAAAGGATCGAAAGTTGCAGGTAGAATTTTACCTACAGATGGACCATCTTGGAGGTGGCATTGAGAATCATCAGAGAAGCAACTAAAAATGAAGCAACTCAAAATGAAAAAGAGAGAGACTGAGGTACTTGTCCAGATCAGAAGTCACAACCAAAGAGTAGAAGCAGAGAAGGAGCCCACCAGCCCTTAGCCACTGCTGCTGCTGTGCTGCTGACATCTCACCACCTTGATGGCACCACCACTGTCTTGATGGTGTGTTACTGCCACCTAAGTAGCACCACAGAGGTTGCTGCAGAGAGATATGGACAGAGAGAGCCCCAGCCACCACCACAACTCACCTGAAACTACCTGAATAGCAGAAGCTAGTTTTTATTTTCAAGCAATCCCCAAAGGGAACATGTTGATTTTGAAGGTAAAGATAAAATAGATTTTAACCCTTTGTCCTATTGCCATGCCATGTTCAAATCTTCAGGAAAAATAACCAATATGTTGATGGAAATATAGTAGAACCTCGATATAACTTCACCACCCAATGGACTGTCACAAACTGGTCAACATATGGAGCTAATCAACACAAGGAATGAGGCCTATTATTGATATGTACATGTGGTGGATGTCTGGTCCATGAAAATTAGGTCAAGTTAAGAAGGTGGTCAATACAGGGGAGAGGATCATGTGTGGAGGTTCTGCTATAGTATCAATATCCCCCAAATTAGAATTTTTAATTATTATAGAACATTATTAAAATATATATGCATTTAAATATTGGAAGTGATCATTACATTTGTAGATTCATATTAAGCAGAGAAATCAGGAAACATAAGGCACTAGAGGATTATACTGAATACAACTTGCCCATCATTTATTTATTCAGCAAATTAATGTACTGAAGATAACAAACATGAACTCTTCTCTACCTTTTAGAAAGCTCAGTGGGAGTAATAGATATTTATATTTATAATGCATTATAATTAATTACATTGTAGAAGTTTGTAGAGAATGATGTAATAGTATATTAGAGAATCAACGGATTCTTGTAAATATCACATATTCTGTGGAGTCCTGAAGGGAAAATATGACTGAACCAGATATCAGAGTGTTGTGATGAAAGTGGTCTAAGCAGAGAGAGGAACAAATGGAGAAGAAGGGAGTGTAATGTGAGCGTGCACACAAGCCTTTCAGTAGTCTAGCTCTCTTAGGATAGGAGATGGAGGTCAAAGCTTTCATATTTACAAAAAACAACTGAGAATCTGATAAAATAATACAACACAAATTACATGTACTGTAATTACTTTATCGTATTTTAATCACAGTAATACTGCTACTTATTTGCTGGTTTTGTTTCTATTCTAAGACTGAAGGAACAAAAAGCCAAGGGGATTCTATAAAGTAAATAGAGTTAAAATAATTTTCAATCCATAAAGTTTTCCTTAATAGTCTCATATAATTTTATTGCTATATTCTGTCTACTTGCCCTGAATCCATCATGGCTTGGAAGTGCAAAGGACTCTGAGGAATAGAGTTTTGTCCTAGAGTGAAATAGTTTGTCTTTTGTAAGATCTTTAGCATAGCATATGCTTATTATATTTATAGGAGTATTTGGGATTCCTTAATTCCTGTTTAGGACACATAAACCACATTGATGATATGATGGGAGTCCTATGAAATGAGATTTGAAGTCATAAAGTAAGAATAATATGTACTTTCACCACAGCAGTTAAGCATACGTATATTTCTATGTACAGAAATTTAGGAAATGGTTAACTATTGGTCCTCACTTTTACTGTGGCATCTGGCTAGTTAGTCTTGTTCATTAACACAGCCGTTTTATGTTCTAGTGTTAATCTTGGCCAGATTTCTCATAAATTCTTTCTGGCTTTGTCAAACATACATAAACCAGAATGTCTATTATTTGCTAAATTTGCTCTACGTAGATAGAATAATTTATAAACACAAAACAGCTCTTTACAACAGTAGTCTCTTTGCTTATAAATACACATATATTTTTTAATTTCTAAGTTGAGAATGCTATGGATATAATATAATTTTATATATTAATTTTATTTATAGTTCCCAAGTTATGGTTCTCTCTGTGTTTAAACTTACCCTATCAGCAATTCAATAGCTCCTTTTTTGGCGAACATCTTCCTAGGGATTACCAGATAGACACTATTTAAAAGTTTTTAAAATTAGAATATTGCTTGAATATTGTAAGGGCTAAATATAAGCTTTCAGGATAACACACATGACAATGGCTTTATCATAAGTAATAGTAATCATTTGACTTACTTCACTGAAAATTCTTCGTTATTATTGAGTGATTATGTAAGTTACAAACATCATTACCAGAAGTTAGGTAAATATAAAACCCACCCCAGGGAATTAGCTATGGATGCCTGACACAAGTTATTGTTCAGTTTTCTTGTTAAAGGCAAATTTATTGAAATAGTTTTCATATTTACAAAAAACAACTGAGAATCTGATAAAATAATACAACACCAAATTACATGTACTGTAAATACTTTCTCATATTTTTAATCACAGTAATACTGCTACTTATTTGTTGTTTTTGATTCTAAGATTGAAGGAACAAAAAACAAGGAGATTATACAAAATAAATTAATAGAGTTAAAATAATTCTCAATCCATAAAATTTTCCTTAATAGTCTCATATAATTTTATTGCTAAATAATATTTTGATAGGCAGAAAAAAAGTTCAGAAGTTGCAGTATCGTTAGTAGGCAGATATGACTTTGTTTACTGCCTGCTCTACTCTCTCTCTCTTCTTCTCTTTACCCAAAGACAGTGCTATAGACAGAGACAGGAAAGAAATGGAAGAAAGGAAGGGTTTAAGGGACAGCTAACAATAATTCTAATGTGAGATGCTTTCTACTTTTGTATGCTGATAAGAAACAAGAGATCATAATGGACTATATACACATAATACTTACAGAAGGGGAAAATTTGAAGTTTAGTCTTCAACAATGAAGACAAATTATCTCAGAAGAATAACATAAAAAGTTAAATTTTATGGCTGTGGTTTCTTTTTAAGCCTTTCTTAAAAATTGAAATGGGAAGTTTAAAACATCCTGCTTTTAGACTATGACCTTGAGAACCGTGTTTGAAGTTTTCCTTTAAGTAAAACTCACTAATTCTCTATGCATGTCATGGACTACTCAGGCATTGCTTTCTTAATTAGAATATATATTTTACCATAGTTTCTAATTAATTGATATTCTTAAAAAATAAATAATCCTAGAAGCCTTATAGTAAGATAATTTAAAAAGATACGTTTTGGGTTATATGTATAAAAAGTTTTATTATTTTCATTGAGATATAATATGACCTACACATCTTTTGATTTACAAACATAGGTCATTTATTAACGTGTATTTTGATTAGGGAATGTGTCAAGGACAAACTTATGGTATCCGTTGTGAGGCTTCAAGAAGGGTGTGATACTGACACAAACTGCTGATTTTCTCTATTTTGGATACAAATTGTATTCACATAACCTTCTATTCATTTCATCTTCTGATATCCATGTGAAGTGACTAAGGTTCCAAAGATAAATATTAAAAATAAAATGTTAATATATTAAAAGAGAATAAATAGGAGTAAAAACAATGAGAAAGAAACTGTGAATGGAAATAGTTAACAGATATTTTGGGGATCCAAAATGTATAAGTATGTTTTAAATAAAGTGGGTTTATGTCACATAAATAAATATATACTTATTTTTGCAACACCGCCTACATGTAAGTCAACATTTATAATATTTATGTAACATGAACTAAAAGAGTATACTCATAAACAAATAGCAATAACAAGTTATCAGATTGGTCTAACTGTAAGATATTATATTCTTAAACAGATCAGCAACACCAGGATTTGCTATAGTTTCCTGGGTTTCTGAGAGCTTCTATATTTTAAGAATTATATTTCTTATTCTGAGACAGATGCTGAAGGCACAAACATTTCCCCTATCTATAGGTTGCAAAGATATTGTCAAATTCTAAAATCTCTGCAACCTCTCTAGACATGCAAGGAAATGCCCAGCTAACCATGAGAAACATGATCTTCTACTACAGCCCTCATGGGGTGTGGGGGATACAGATACAGAGCACATGAAGGGATTACAAATATCTGGAGGCATGAGATGATCTGCTCTTCTTTCTAACTTAAGCCCTTATTTAGAGATTCTAGGATGATAAAACTATGGGAGTTATATTTAGAACTTTGATTATTCTTATTCTTGTTGGATGAAGAAATATTGACTATGAGCAATTAAAGTGGGTTGATATAATGGAATAGATGATTTTTTTTTCAATCATCAGATAATTTTATATTTCTTCAGGTGGAAAAGGATCATTAAAGGAAAGGCAAAACTATACCACTTTTCCCCCAAAATAAGCCCTACCCCCAAAATAAGCCCTAGCAGGATTTCTATGCATTTGTTAAATATAAGCCCTACCCCAATAATAAGACCTACTGATGGGCGTGGCTATGCAGCCTATCTGCATAGCCATGCCCTGCATTTCGGCGTGGAGAATAAGACATCCCCTGAAAATAAACCCTAGTGTGTCTTCTTGAGAAAAAAATAAATATAAGACAGTGTCTTGTTTTCGGGGAAACATGGTATATATACTATATCATATATAAAAATATGATTTATATTTATATGTAGGGTGGCCATAAAGTCCATGTGCCATTTTAAATTTTGTACTATTTTAAATTGCATGCAAATTTTATGACCACCCTGTATATATGTTCTTTATAGTATTATATTCAAATTGTCTAAATGACAGATTCAAATGCCTTATGTTAGTGAGATGTCAACTTAAATGTTATTAATAGAAAACAAAAAATGTGTCATGCCACAATAATATATGTAAGTTTTATGAATGAGTTAAAATTAGATTAAAAGTGTATACATTTTGATTGAAATAGCTATTTATTGCCTCAGTATAACTTTGACATTTTTCTAACATTTTTTTTTCTTTATCTTTCTGTCACACCTCCCATATGGAACCACTTCTTCCTCTCAGGTCTCCCTGTGATAGTTACTCCCATTCATCATGACAGGGCATCAGATACCTTTTTTGAGTAGCCCTTTCTTTTCCTCCTATCTCTAAGAAATCTTTTCCAACTGCGTGCATCCATAACACTCTAGCTCGTTTATACCATTTTACCCATGACCATGTATGTAGGCTTGTATTTTACCACTATAGGCCTTTCCTCTCCTTCAGTAGAAAAATCATAATTTATTTCACACTGTGCTTTGCACAGGTTTGTTATTGGCCATTGCTTGGCATAACCAAAAAGGAAATGGAGATGATCATTATATGATGCCTCTGAACAATGAGAAACTACCACATATCCAAAAATCCAACTACTATCTGGTGAGAGGGAGCCATCAAAGTTAGAAAAAGCATTTTGTGTATGATTTGTACATATTACGACATAATTCTATATAATTATCACCTGATAGCTGACCCATAGATCTCATTCTTAAAAATAAATTTCTACTCAAGGGATAAGTGACAGAACAGAGTAATAATTATTCCCTTTCCTCCTTCTCCCCCAAATCTAATAAATCATCTGTGTTTGCAACAGAATTTTTGAGAAATCTCTCAGAATTTTTAATTTTGATGGATGTGACATGTCTTAATCATTTCTCATTCAATGAATTTGAAGGGAAAAGAAATCATTTTATGCTTTATTTTGTGTTTATTGAATACTTGAAAGAAAAAGGCACATAAAAGAATGTGATTGGTATGCTCACCTATTCCACTAACTTTTCTTTATTTTGAACGAGGTATGTAACAGGCTTAACCACTAAGAAGGCATATAAACTAGCAGAACTATTTATCACAAGGAAACACAGTAGATTACAAGGGAGTTTTGAATACTCACCTGTTCCCTTTTGAGTAGAATACACACACTTTAAGTGTCAAAGGCCTCTAAAGAAAAGAATCAGAACACATTTACGTAGTTTAGTATATTTTTAAATTAATACTTCTCTCTAAGATTAATGATTGCTTTTTTACATTTAATACTTGATGGAAAACTCAAAAAACATCATATTTATTAATTTTTCTAAGTATATAATTCTTGTCAGCTAAATCTTATCATATTACAGAGAATGAATGCTCAAGGTTGGTACACCAACTGATAATTTTTTTTTTTACTTTGAGCATTTATTTTTATAATTGTAGTAGACTCTGCTATATATTGGAAATCATCTGTTTTCTTGTGTTTTCCATTGTAGGCATTGTCAGATTTAATTTTCATAAAATTTTGATGGTATTGTTATTGTTACCATATTCCAGATGAATAACTGAAGGTTTAGTATAACTTGTCCAGAAATATTCGGGTAAATGAATTTTTGGATGTCAAAGCTAATGGCGTTCTTTATTTCGGGCTAATATTTGAATTAATTCTTAAGTGGAATTTAGAACTAAAAACTAAATTTTTTACAGAAGAGAACTCTATTACTGATGAACCTTTTCAGGTACAGTTTTATGTCATGTACATATACACACACACATATACATATATAAAATGTTTATATTCCGGGTGGCACCTCTGGCTCAAAGGAATAGAGCACCAGCCGCATGTACCAGAGGTGGTGGGTTCAAACCCAACCCCAGTCAAAAAAAAATGCAAAACAAAAAAAAAAGTTTATATTCCGTATATGTAACATATACACCCTCTATATTAAAAATATATGAATATATTCCCCACATACAATATATAATTCCTAGGCCACTATATATACATATGGAACATTTTATTCAACATAGAGATGCCCTGGGTTAATTATAATACTTGAGAAAGTTTACAAATCTTGGACAGTCACTTCATTGAAAAGAAATGATTCTGAGCAAAAGGAGCAATTGTTACTAAATCTGTATTAAGAATTATCTATTAATATATACTAGGTAAGTATAACAATTTTATATATATTAAGCCATCCAATCATCATAATAAAGTGTTTTTATTTAAAGATATAAATAATCTTAGAGAAGATTGGTTCTTGCCTAAGTTTCCACAGCTAGCAAACAGCAAAGCAATTACAAAACCTTGCCTTGCTGTAAATACTTCTTTAATGTTTCCAGTGTTATATACTCAACCTTTGAGAGACATGGCTTGAACAGCACAAGTCCACTTATATATGCAGATATTTTCAGTAAGTATGTTGGAAACAATTGCGAAAATTTGTGACAATTTGGGAAAAAACTCTGAGATGAACTGTATAGCCTAGAAGTATCAAAATAATAAAGATTAAGTTAAGTGTGTCAAATGCACAAAATATATGTAGATAATAATTTGTCATTTACTACCACAAAATATACACAAATTAGTTATAAAAAGATCAAATTTACCAAAATCTATGTGCCTAAATACATACAGACTGTACATGACAATATTCACAGTTGAGAAAAATATTTTTAAAAGAGGCAATATTAAATCATAAATACATAAAATTAAATGTAATGCATCGAGTTCCATTGCAGTCATTTGTAGCCATCTCCTGTTGCTATTGTGATGGGCTCAATGTTGCAAGTGTCCACTTAAAATATTGCATGATGCTAATAATCTCTTTTATCTTGGTAAGAAGTTTTTTTCCTGTATTGGTTTTACCAATGCATTGTTCTTGACGTTAGCAAGAACCTTCCAGTAAGAACTTTTAGAGTTCTTTAGGTATTGTACAATGCCTCTGGTCACTCAGAGTTCCATGAGTTCTTCAGAAAGGCTTTGAGGTGGTCCACTTACCTCCAAATAGACCTACTTCAGCCTATGAGCCCTTCAATGCTCATTACACCAGGTGTTCTATGGAAAGGATTATCAGGGCTATGGAAGAGAATCTCAATAGAACATCATGAAAGCCTGAAAAGATCACTTCATTGAAGAAACCATCATCATTATAAGGGGGGAAAAGCCATGAAAGCCATCAAGTCTGAAACAATAAATTTCTTCCAGAGAAAACTGTTTCCAGATGTTGTACATTATTTGATGGGATTTACAACAGAGCCAATCAAAGACATTGTGTAAGAAACTATGTATATGGCAAAACAATATTGGAGGTGAAGTATTTCAAGGTACGAGTCTTGGAGGAATTGAAGAGGTAATAGACATCATACCAGAGGAATTAACCGAAGATGACTTGATGAGGATGGGTGTTTCTGCACTAGTGTGAGGTGATGAAGAATAAGACTTATAGATCTGTGCCAGAAAAAAAATTGACATCAGACATTCCGGCAGAAGGTTCTGATTATGCAAGACTGCTTTTGACTTCTTTTATGGCATGGATCCTGTGATATAAGCACTGAGATTAAAACAAATGAAGGATTGGTACCATATAGAAACATTGTTAGAACAATGGAAAAGAAAATTTCAGAATTTACAATGCAGTTTTGTACAGTTACACGAAGTATGCCAAGCTCACTGGGCTCCTCTTCTCCCTCCTCCACCTGTCCTACCTCTGCCGACCCTGCAACAACAGACCCAACCCCTTCTCTTCCCTCTCCTCCTCACCTTCTCAGTCTGAAGACAAGGACGACCTTCACGATGATCCATGTTCACTTAATGAATTGTAAATGTATCTTCTCTTCCTTTTATTTTTCTTAATAGGGCTTTATTTTCTGTGCATACTTTATTTAAGGATACTATGTATATAACATACAAATTATGTGCTAATCAACTCTTTATGTTATTCATAAAGCTTCTCATCAATAGCAGACTATTATTAGTTATGCTCTTGGAGAGTCAAAAGTTCTATGCACAAGGAGGTGGTGCCCCTCATCCCCACGTTCAGCTGTCAAGTGTATTTTTAAAATCCTACTGTTAATCAAACACGATGCTGAAGGCTGTTGCCCTCTTATTGCTCTTCCAATCTCCTTGAGATTGAATATCTTTCTTCATTTGTCAATAAGTTCATACTCTTTTGTACTAAGAAGAATTTATTGTTATCAATTGCTTTGCTATTACATGAACACCACCTTGCATCTGTTTCTAGCCCTTGGCAGGTGCATGATCCCCTGTGGTCTTGGTACAAGCCTTGTTACACATTCATGTACTTTCTATTTTTGTTTGGTTATTTTTCCGTAGGGCTCTTTGTGCTTTGCAGGGTCTGTCTGGAGATAATTGAAATCAGTAAGAAAAACAGTGGCCACAAAAAGTCTAATTCGCTCATTGATAGCTAAGAAAAATTGCTGGGAATTTATAATAATCTATATCTTCATACTTCTTTTCAACTCAGTTTGTAGAGTTTTAAAGAAACGTGCATTTTTAGGACTCTCCCTGACCAGTAGCCCAAAGAAAAGTGTAGCAGTGATATAATTTCCATGAAAATTAAATTTTCTACACCAAATTCATGTGTAAATTGAATAATGACATTCTAATAATGTTAATTACACCTTTTCTTATGAAGTGATCTTTGTGTTATAAAAATTGTTCTTCAGTCATCTAAGACACATACAAGGTATGAAGAATTAAAATTATTTTGGAGTAAACATTTCCTTGCCTAGTTCAAGCCCTTAAATTTGAACAAACCTCTAAGGGTTTCTATTGTTCAGCATTACAATAGATTTTAGAGCATTGCTGAAAGCATTTTTGTAGTTCAGTAATAGCAGTGGAGTCAGTCTCCTCATTTGAAACATAAGACATAACCCTGAAAGAGGCAGCAGCATTATCAAAATGCCCAGAATGTGAGGAGAATTTCAGAAAATTGCTTCTCGAGCTTGTTTGACTCTTAGGTTTATATCCAAGTCCTCAGATTGCTCTAAGCTACTGCCAAGGAGTTTTACATGAATACAAAACCACTAAAAGGAGCAAGATATTGCAGGGAGAAAACCACCTTGAATGCTGTTAAAGAAGACATGAATGTTATTGTTGGCGTGTTTGGGGTCAAGGTAAAATCAGTGATTTTGAAGGTGACTGACATTGAGATTCCTGATTAGCAAAATATTTCAATAAACAAAGATTCTTTGGTAAACATTTTAGCTTAAAGTGCTTCTGCAGTGAGAATGAAAGTAATTCATTCCACTTTAGATAAATGCATACATTCATTCATATCACATATTCTAGATACTATTCTAGCATCTGGGGATGGAGTCCTGAACACAGATAACTCATCCTATAAAATTTACTTTCTATCTAGAGGTTTGCCGGCAGTCTTTAAGAACTTTTAAAGGCCATAATAAGATACATTCTTTTATTCCTGATGTCATAAGGGAAAAATATATATTTCTGGATAATTTAAAAATCACAGAATAGATAGTATAAAGAAAAAACATCATAGTATGTTTACTGAGATGGGAGACTAAAACCAGCATTTACTAGAGAAGCCCCAGGTAAGATATTAGAAAATGCTGTTATCTTAACTTGTTACTTAACTATAAGAACAACCAGCATCATAAAATAGGGATTGTTTAGAGAGATGGTACCTGTTAACACAGATACTTTGATCATTACTGGAAACAGCCAAGAGAAAAGATAAAAGTTGTATGGGCTATAAAAATTTTGACTTATTTTTCTAAATTGAAATCACCATTTATTTGCAAATGCAGTGAGTATTAATAGTCTTATATAAATGTTTTTATTAATTTTTTTGGTTTGGGAAGAATAATACTTGCCTTTCTTTGCATCCAAATAGATACATAATTACAAAACTTTATCATTGTTTTTTCTACTTTAAAAAATCAGCATTTATATTACTATATGATTGTAATACTAACCATCAACATTATTTTATTTCTTCCCTGGGATCAACAAGAGTTACTTGTAAGTTGGAAACTTTTATTGAGTAATAATGGTATACAACTGTGAGAAATATGCTCCAATACCAAAAGCTGACAGGAAATATTACCTTATATTTGTTCTTTTCCTATTGACAATCCATTGTTCAAATTATTGTTTCTATCCTTTCTGTTCTCTTTTTAACTAATAATAACTTTCTGACCTCTCATATGTTCTATTATAGATAATGTCTTTTGCACATAATTTTGCCACTATCTCTGTCTTATAGCAGAGAATTGTCCAGCCTTATCACAATTATGTGAGAATGTGTATTCATAAAACCTATGCTTTCACAATTGTCCCCACTCACCTAAATCCCCCTATATGTATCCTATATTCAGGTGATATTTTTGGCATTCTCTGATTCTAAAAATGTCAAAGTTCTTTTAACAAGAAAATAGAGTGGGAAGGAGTCTGTGATAAATGTAAGGTATTAGGTTATCACTAAATGGAATAAAGGCTCAAAGATTGCAAGCCTTTGCTTTATTTTACTATCTTTTGTCCCTTGCATAAATTTGATGAATTTTAAGTTTGATTTACATATTGTTAACCAAGAAGAGGCAAAAAATAAGACTGCAAAGCAGTAAGACAAAGTGTTTATTGAGATAGAAAGAAATGCAATTCAGGAGGCACAGATTTGGCTGTAAGCCAAATCATATTATGAAGAGAGGGAGGGGCATGGAGTTTTTTTTAAAGGAAGCTAAAGGAGATTACACAAGTTGTTTTGGGAGAACTATTATCAGTGGAGGTGGCTTAGAACACAACTACATAGTACCTACGTCCATAGTTTATTGGTTATTGCTTCTGAGTAGCTGAAGCACTGGCAAAAATCTAGCTATTTCCCAAGGATGCTGTGTGGTCCTTGCGGTTTGGACCAGTTCTGAAGTTTAAGGTAAGTTCCTGGGTTTTTTTTTTTTTTCTTTTGGCAGGGCATAAGTCATTCTTAGAATGTCTTCCAGACTTCATTTTAGAACTCTGAACTATAGTGATGCCACTTTGTAGATGTCATTTCATATTAGTAAAAAATAGTATGGAAAATTAGCTCAAGCATTAGTGGCAATTAACAGTGTAGCCATAAATCTATTGTGGTCCATCTGTTCAGTAATTATTCAAACTGTTAAGGCAATATATAATCTAGGAGGGAAGAACACAATGATGAATAACATATAACTCTTTATTTCCAGAAACACAGGTCTAGCATATAGTATAAATAAATAATTAAAATATGATGTAAAAACTGCTACTAACAGATAAAGTATGGAAGAGTAGGATATTTTTCTCTATGTCTCAGATGGAGACCATAGCATGTAATTTGGACATTGAAGACAGTTTTCAGTTTACTGTGAAGATAGAAAAATATGGCCCATTCAGGCATCAGGAGTGACATTTGCAGAGGCACTGAAGTAGATTATAGTGTAATTGAACTTGATTTTTAGATGGGAAATTAGGAGAGACTGATGTTACTGAATAGATTGAATGCATGCAAATGTTGGTGGACTTTTTATGCCATGTTAATTTATTTGGATTTTGAAATGTGAATTTGATAGATTTGGAGGAAAAAAATGGGACATTTAACAACAAAATGTGAGGTAGATCTTCTAAAATGTAAACTTGTGATAAATTTTCCATTCAGTATTTATAATTAAATGGTAAATGATTTACATGTTCAAAAATAATACTAACCATCATAGCCAAGACACAAAACAATAAATTTGTTCATTAAGTGAAATTAGATATTTGGATTTTCCAACATTGGTTTTTGCTATAGAGAAATAACATATGGTAGTTTATCAATTGGAAAATAAAAACACATTTGTATTTTCTGAGAATTTTTTTAAAAGTAAGATTTCCTCTCTCAAGTTAAAAAAATAAAATATATATGTATACACACACACACACATATATATATATAAGCAAAATGAACAAACGCCCTTCAAAACTACTTAGTACTTGAGGTGAATATATAACTATAACATTCATGAATATGAATGTTATAACATGAACATTGAAAATTATTGTGCATAGAGTATTTTATTATGAACTCTTTGCTCTTCTTCATTTTCATATACACAAAAGATAAAGAAAAGGGTAAAACTTGCAAATAATTTAAGAGTGCATATTACATTAGTAAAAATAATTAGGCCATCCGACAAAAATCAGAAAGAAAGAACAGCTGTCTAAGTTTGAGAAAATGAAACAAATTTTTGCTCTGCTTTTTTTTCACAAAGCATTTAATGTTAAAAAAGAGTGAAGTGATTTCTGGAATACACTGAGGAAGAAAATAGTCTAAAATATGTAATGAATCAGAGATATTTCACCTTTATAGTCTTTCAAAAACTTATTCTTAACATTATTTTCAATGTAATATTATTCCAGCTAACCAAAGAAAAAGTTAAAGCCAATATATCAGAAATGATGAAGGCATAGTACAAAAATGTGGCAATGAGAATTGGATTTATAAAATTATAGAATAAAGGCTCCAAAATTTTGAGATAATACTATTTAAATAATAAAAAATATTACAAATTTTAAAAAAGTTGTAATTAAAAATAATGATATTCAGTATACTATGATGTCTTAGTGCAACTATTTCTAAAGCTTTGTAATACAATTTGGAAGTCTGAAGTTTCAAAGATAGTAAAATAAAATGAAATAACACTTGATAAAAGTAGTGAAAAAATAGAGACTTGTATCAATTAGATTTATAACAGGAAAAGTTAAAGAAAATACTAAAATAATCTATGTATCTTTAGGTGGCAAGTAAGAAAAATAAATAAAGTAAACAGGAAGATCTAGAAAACACATGTACAGGAATTCCACTTTCAGTTAGAAAGGACATAGTTCTCTGAAGATATTATTTATGAACCTTCTACAACACACCAGATAGGCCACCAAATCATAGGCATTTTTTTTTTGAAAGAAAACCTTTGTTGTTGTTGCCGTGCCCGCTGAAGTCTTGTCATAAAATCTTTCCCCAGGGGAGGGGCAAGATGGCCAACTAGGGCCAGCCTCTGACAGAAACTCCTATCCAGAGGGAAGGATAATGTCCAGAAAGTACCCAATTAAGCTGAAGACAGGGAGCTGAGCTGAGAGAGGAATGATATCTGCAGGTCACCTCTGCCGAGGTAAGCTGCAACTCCAAGAAAGCAAACTTCAGGTACAAAATTCATCCTAAAGGAAAAGTGTCCATTCCCCCCCCCCCCCCAGAAAGTTTTCTTTTTCTTTTCTTTTCTCTTCCTTTGGTCCTGTAGGTTCTCTACAGGTGAGCAGTGAACTGAGGACCTCTTGTCTCACCCCATGGGTGAGAGCTGTAGGAAATACGGTCTACTTCCCAGAGGGACCCTGTTGAGACTCCAAACACTCTCTCGCCAGGCAAAAAAATTGAACTAACATTTTCCCTGCCGTTCTGAACTTCCAGTCCACCCTTTCCCCCTTGCCTGATGAACCTAAAGCCTAAATCCCTGCAGAGACTAGGGGAGGAAGCTCAAGAGCAGCATTCCCCACCCGGCCGAACCAAGCGCCTCATCCTATGCCCAGCCAGAGACCACTCACTAGAGCCTCACTTCCAGCACCATGCTTCCCGTGCCCTACCCTCCATGCCCTGTCCCCCACAGGACCCTCCCTGACTCCACAGTGAGCCACTGCCCTGGCCAGAGAGGTGAGCCAGCGCTTTCCTTGCCAAAGTCACTGGGCACCAGGGACTGCCAGAAGTGTTTGCAGCATCCCCAGCCCTGCTGTTGGATCCCGTGTGCCCTGCACTCCTGGAACTGCTCCTACAGCCAGAACTCCCAGGCTGTGGCAGTCACATGGGAGCTGTGCAGGGTCACTTCCCACAAAGATCCAGCAACAACAGAGTGATCCCACCAGGGTCTAATCTTGGAGAGACACCTCCCCAACTCTGAGGACTGTCAGAAGAAACCAGAACTCACTCTATAGGGATGCCATTGCTGCAGAGCGGCAGGGGCAAAGGCACAGTGGCTGAGGGAGAAAAGCATTTGCTGACTTTTTACTCTCAGAATTAGACTGAGTCCAAGTGGAATACTCACCAGTGGCTATTGAGTACCCGAGGCAGACAGGCCTCAGCTCCCCCAGCTGGCTGGTAGCAGAGGGTTGTGGCCAGGCTGTGGGGGCCTTGACCTTCCTTTGGCTCTGACAGGCACAACCCCCAGCACATCTGCTTATTGGAGGAGGGAGCAGGACCTCAGCCCTGTTGGGTCACTAGTGACTGGGTGTAAAAGAGAAGCAAAGTGGAGAAAGAGACTCAGACCCCTGGTCCAACTCTGCTACTAGGCAGGCCTTTTTGACTCCATAGAGCACCCAAGAAAGTCAAATTTGAGCAGCTAGTAGACCTCCACCATTTAGTTGCTGGAGACCTTTCAAACTCTCCCACTTGAAAGTTCATACTGACTGGGTCAATTGATTTGGAACTCCTATCCTGGGCCAACCTCCCAAGGCCTCTCTTGGGTGATAACTTGGTTTTGTGGTAAGGGGAAAGTTTCAACCAATTCAGAGACAAAATCACCAAAGATTTTGGACACATCGAGGCAAGAACTTGCAACCCTCAAAGATCTGAGGAATACAGTAGAATCCCTCAGTAACAGAATGGAACAGGCTGAAGAAAGGATCTCTAACATTGAAGACAAAGCTTTGAATGCTTCCAAACACTCAGAGAGGAAAAATAGTGGAGAATAAAAATGGATCATTCTCTCAGAGAACTCTGGGATAATTCTAAGAGATCTAATATTTGCCTTATAAAATATCTAAAGGTAATGAGGTGGCTGTGAAGGATACAGAAACTTTACTTCATGAAATAATCAGAGATAATTTTCCAGACATGCCAAGAGATTCTGAAATTCAGATAGCAGACAGTTTCAGAACACCAGCACAACTCAACCCAAATAAAAATTCTCATAGACACATTATAATTAGCTTCACCAAAGTTAATATGAAGGAGAAATTTCTACAAGCTGAAAGACGTAAGAAAACCATAACCTACAAGTGGAAGAACATTAGAATGACTGCAGATCTCTCTTCTGAAACCTTTCAAGCTAGAAGAGGGTGGCCATCGACCTTTAACCTCCTTAAACAAAATAACTTTAAACCCACGATCCTGTATCCAGCTAAACTGTTTTGCATCTATGGTGGAGAAATTAAATACTTTAATGACATTAACATGTTGAAGAAATTTGCCATAACTAAACCAGCTCTCCAGGATATCCTCAGACCTATCCTCCATAATTAACAGCGCAATCCTCCACCACCAAATAAACTCACTCAGAAACTTTTGATCAAATTCCAACTTCCACAGTAACAAAAGGATTAAAAACATCCACTGGACTTTGAAAAAACTCAATACCCAAAATACTACCAGGTTTATCAATATTCTCAATTAATGTGAATGGCTTAAATTGTCCACTAAAGAGGCACAGTTTGGCTGAATGGATACAAAAACTCAGGCCAGACATCTGCTGCATTCAAGAATCTCACCTTACCTTACCTTAAAAGATAGACTCAGGGTGAAAGGATGGCCATCTATAATTCAGGCAAATGGAAATCAAAAAAAATCAGGTGTTGCAATTTTATTTGCAGATACAATAGGCTTTAAACCAACCAATGTAAGATAGAATAAGGATGGTCGTTTCTTATTTCTTAAGGGCAACACTCAACATGATGAGATTTCAATTGTCAACATTTATGCATCCAACCAGAATGCACATCAATTTATAAGAGAGACTCTAACATACGTGAGCAACTTGATTTCCTCCAGCACCATAATTGTTGGAAATTTTAACATTCCTTTGACAGTGTTGGATAGAAGCTAAGCAAAGAAATTTTAGACTTAAACCTAACCATTCAAAATTTGCATCTAACAGACATCTGCAGAACATTTCATCCACATTCTTCTCATCAGCCCATGGATCATCCTCCAAAATTGATCACATCTTAGATCACAAGTCTAACCTCAGCAAATTTAAAAGAATAGAAATCATTCCTTTTATTTTCTTGTTCCATCATGGAATAAAAGTTGAACTCAGTAACACCAGGAATATGCATGTGCATACAAAACATGGAAACTAAATAACCTCATGCTGAATGACAGCTGGGTCATAGATGAGATTAAGAAGGAAAGTATAAAATTTTTGGAAGAAAATTATAATGAAGACATGAACTATCAGAACCACTGGGATACCACAAAGGAAGTCCTAAGAGGGAATTTTATAGCATTGCAAGCCTTCCTCAAGAGAACGGAAAGAGAGGAAGTCAACCAATTAATGGGACAACTCAAATAACCAGAAGGAAGAACATTCCAGCCCTAAACTCAGAAGAAGAAAAGAAATAACTAAAATTAGAACAGAACTAAATGAAATTGAAAACAAAATAATCATACAACAGATCAACCAATCAAAGAGTTGGTTTTTTTGAAAAGGTCAATAACCTAACCAGAAGTAAAAGAGTAAAATCCTTAATTTCATCATTCAGAAATGATAAAGGCCAAATAACAACAGACTCCTCAAAAATTCAGCAAATCCTTAATGAATATCACATAAAACTATTCTCAGAAGTATGAAAATCTGAAGGAAATAGATCAATACTTGGAAATATGCCACCCTCCTAGACTTAGCCAGAAAAAAAGTGGAAATGTTGAACAAGTTTATAACAAGTTCTGAGATAGCATCAACTATAAGAAATCTCCCTAAAAAGAAAAGCCCAGGACCAGATGGCTTCACAACAAAATTCTACCAAACCTTTAAAGAGGAACTAGTACCTATATTACTTAACTTTTTCCAAAACATAGAAAAAGGAGGAATACTTCCCAACATATTCTATGAAGCAAATATCACCCTAATACCCAAACCAGGAAAAGACCCAACAAAGAAAAGAAAATTATAGAACAATATCTGTAATGAATATCGATGCAAAAATATTCAGTAAGAACCTAGCAAACAGAATCCAACAGCACATCAAACAAATTATACACCATGACTAGGTGGGTTTCATCCCAGAGACCAAAGGATGGTTCAATATACATAAATCCATAAATATAATATATCACATAAACAAATTAAAAAACGAAGACCATATGATTCTCTCAATTGATGCAGAATAAGCTTTTGACAACATCCAGCATCCTTTCTTGATCAGAACACTTAAGAAAATAGGTATAGAAGGAACATTTATTAAACTTATAGTGGCCATCTACAACAAACCCACAGCCAATATTATATTGAATGGAGTAAAATTGAAATCATTTTCCCTCAGATCAGGAACCAGGCAAGAATGTCAAAAAGTCAAAAAGCTTTGACGTTGTAATGGAAGTGTTAGCCAATGCAATCAGGCAAGAGAAAGCAATCAAGGGGATCCAGATAGGACTAGAGGAGATCAAACTGTCACTCTTCACAGATAATATGATTATATATCTAGAAAACCCCAGGGAATCAACTACAAAACTCCTAGAAGTGATCAAGGAATACAGCAATGTCTCAGGTTACAAAATTAACACTCACAAATCTGTAACCTTTATATATACCAACAATAGTCAAGGGAGAAAAACAATCAAGGAATCTATTTACAGTAGTGCCAAAGAAGATGAAATATCTGGGAGTGTATCTAACTAAGGACGTGAAAGATCTCTATAAAGAGAACTATGAAACTCTGAGAAAAGAAATAGTTGAACATGTTAACAAATGGAAAAATATACCACGCTCATGGCTGGGGAGAATCAACATTGTTAAAATGTCTATACTATCTAAAGCAATCTACAGATTTAATGTAATCCCTATTAAATCACCTCTGTCATACATTAAAGAACTGGAAAAATTAGTACTTCATTTTATATGGAAAAAGAAAAAACCTCGAATAGCCAAGACATTACTCAGAAATAAAAACAAATTGGGAGGAATCATGCTTCCAGACTTCAGACTATACTATAAATTGATAATGATCAAAACAGCATGGTATTGGCACAAAAATAGAGAGGCAAGTGTATGGAATGGAATTGAAGAAAAAGAGGTCAACACAAACACTTATCACCCTTGGATTTTTGATAAGCCTATTAAAAATATACATTGGGGGAAAAATTCCCTATTCAACAAATGGTGCTGGGTGAATTGGCTGGTGACCCATAGAAAAACTGAAACCAGACCCCCACCTTTCTCCTCTAACAAAAATTGACTCTCACTGGATAAAGGAGTTAAACATAAGACATGAAACAATAAAAATTCTTAGAAAGAGTGCAGGGGAAATGCTTGAAAAAATTGGCCTGGGAGAATACTTTATGAGGAGGACATCCTGAGCAATTGAAACAACATCAAAAATACATTACTGGGATCTGTTCAAATTAAAAAGCTTTTGTACTGCCACAAACACACTAAATAAAGCAAATAGACAGCCCTCAGAATGGGAGAGGATTTTTGCAGGTTATATTTCCAACAAAGATCTAATAACCAGAATCTACAGAGTACTCAAATTAATTACTAAAAAACAAACCAAGTGATCCCATTTTCTTG
The DNA here is from genome assembly GCA_963574585.1 of Otolemur crassicaudatus. Taxonomy (NCBI): domain Eukaryota; kingdom Metazoa; phylum Chordata; class Mammalia; order Primates; family Galagidae; genus Otolemur; species Otolemur crassicaudatus. The sequence goes on along the minus strand of CAUYQS010092567.1, from coordinate 22,402 downwards.
TGGGCAAGAGACATGAACAGAACCTTCTCTGAAGAAGATAGGCGCATGGTCTCTAGCACATGAGAAAATGCTCATCATCATTAATCATCAGAGAAATGTAAACCCAAACTACTCTGAGATACCATCTAACTCCAGTAAGAGTGGCCTACCACACAAAATCCCAAAACTACAGATTTTGAAGCTATGTTACTCCATACAGAAAAATGATTAATTTAAGATGTATCACACTAAATTAAACCCCTGGTCATAAAACCTATCTTGAAGAAAACATAGAATAATTTTTTTTGCAGTGTTAAAATAAGTATAGATTTACTGGACAAGATACAGGAAGCCACAGTATTGTAAGAAAAACCATAAATTTTTCACTATCAAATTAAAAAATATATATTGATCAAAAGTGATCATTAAAATGAATAGGTAAGATATTGATTGGGGAAAAACACTTCTGTACATGTAAATCACAAAGTACTTGGTTCTATATTTTAAAATAAAGATCTCCCATAAATTAATACTAAAAAGATGGACTACTCAATTTAAAATGTATCTACTCAAAAATAGATTAAGGAGTGGGTGGCACCTGTGGCTCAAAAGGGTAGGGTGCCGGCTCCATATGCAGGAGGTGGCAGATTCAAACCCAGCCCCAACCAAAATAAATAAATAAAAAAGGAGTGAATATATAGGTAGCACAACGGCAAAAAGTTAAATAAATAGAAAAGCACATAAAAAATTTTTCCACCTTGCTAAGGTTTGAATGTGTCCCTTAGAAAGCATAATATGGGAACTTAGCTTCCAGAGCAGCAGTGCTGGGAGGTGGAGACTAATAGAAGCTGGAGGCTTAGTGTTCTATGTCTTGCCCTTATTCTTTGTCTTTCTGCCTTGAGACAACACAGCAGAAGGCCATGGCCAGACACTGTTCCACTGAATGTGAACTTCCCAGCTTCTAGAATTATTAGGCAATAAATTTCTGTTCATTACAAAATTCTCAGCCTCAGGTATTCTGTTATAGTATAATAAAATGAACGAAAACAGAGGTCATCAGTTTATCAGGAAAAAGAAAATAAGGTCACAAAGAAACACCAGCTCACACTCACCAAAATGGCTCAAATAAAAAGACTAACACCAAATTTTGGTAGCATAATTGAATGAAAGAAAGTTTCACAAGCTGCTGATGGGAGTATAATTACACAACTACATTGGAGTAAAGGATGGCAGTTACTTTAAAGTTGCATATACACCGAGATATACTCTAAGTATAGTTCTTCTAGAAGTAGAAAACAACATGTCGATCATATGTCTACAGAATATTAAGATGTTTACGCTAGCTTTATTGATGTATTAGTCTGCTAGGCCTGCTCTTGCAAAATATCACACCTGGCTGACTTAACAGGAATTTATTTCCCTCACCGTTCTGGAGGGTGGAAGTCCAAGATCAAGATGTTAGCATACTTGATGTCTTAAGAGGCTTCCCTCCCTGGCTTGCAGAGGGTTGCCTTCTTACTAAATATGTCATCAGATCCACATCATCTTTTGCTATGCAAATTTTCCCCTGGTGCCTCTTTTGTGTCAAAGTTCTTTTCATAAGCACATAAATCAGATTGGATTAGGGCCCACCCCAATCCTTACTTTAACTTAAAATAGTTTTCTCTTAACTTAATCACATCTTTAAAGGCCCTATTTTACATCTGATCTACTAGGAGTTCTGCTTTTATTTGAGGGTCAAAATTTAGCTATAGCAATTCATGATAGCCCCAAATTAGAAAGAAAAAGTTCATCAACAGGAAAATGGAGACATTTAGGCATATTTATAGAGCATAATGCTATGTAACAATTAAAAGAAACAAGGAACTGATATTTATAGGTAACAGTATAGAGAATTGCCAAAAATATTATACAAACTAAACACAAATGAATATTGTATGTGTCCATTTTTATGACATACTAGATAACACTAGTCTTTGAAGATAAAAATTAAAATGTGGTTGCTTCTGCAAGTTTGGCAACTTGGCTGAGGAGGACTATGAAAGAAATATCTTTATCTTTTGAATTATGGCACATAAATATACAAAATTTTGACCAAAAATCATTGAAGTGATAAATGAGGTTATTCTTATATTGAGTCTACATTATATTCAATAAAATTTTTATTACTAAAAAATTCAAACAAGGCAGATTAGGTCAAACATTCCTATAATAATGAATGTTATTATTATAAAATTGAGTATCTTAAAAACAAGGGACATTCAGGTAGTCTTAAAGAACATTATTAATATAATAGATATTCCTTTGAGATAAATTGACTCAAGTTTTTCGAGTAAAAAAACTAAGCCCTTAGCTAATGCAAACAGGACATGAAGATCAGAAAGATTTTTTTGTTTATCTTGTCTTGTTATGTGTTTTTACACTAAAAAGGATGATGGTGGAGGTTAAAAAGGGAATGCCACATTTTTTAAAAGCAGAAGTTAATGAACTGGTAAGATGAAAAAAAACTAGAATTAAGAAATAATTATAAAGTAATAGATTAAACATTTAAGCAAGAAAGTAGAAATGTTAAATGATAAAAGGAGATTAATTTGTCTTTTGAGACATAATTTCACACAAAACAAGACAAATACATTTGAAAACAAATGAAATGGAAAATTTTTAGGAATATGTAAATATTAAATTGGTTAAAAAAGAGTTATGAAACCTTAAATAAATGAATTAACGTTAAAGAAAAATAAGGAATGTTGATAAAGAATGTTCTCCAAAATGTCATACCCACATAATTCCTCAAGTGAACGATTTCAAATTAATTGAAAAAATAATTCTCATGCAACTTGATGCAGAAAGAAAATGAAAGATTCCAAATTCCTGTTATAAAGTCAGTATAATTATTACAAGATGACTCTATTAGAAACTAACCATATGCACATCTTCTCATATTGTGAATTGCACTGTTTTCAATATTTTTGGTTGGCCTGGAATACAAGTTGAAACCCTCATTCTTCAGACCACCAGGCCACACTCTCTGAATCTATTTATGTCACTGTCCTCATTGAGCTGTTCTATAAAATCCTGCAATTTGAGAGAATTAGAGTCTTACGGGATGAATTCTTGTCAACAAAAAATCAGGGAGTTTACACAACTGACCCTTTCCCCATTTTCCCTCTGGACACTGTTCAGAAATGAAGTTCTTTTGCCCAGTGCCATGGTTTGAGTTGTGTTGCTAAAATATGGTGAAGTTCTAACACACCTCAGTAAATCCAATGTGACTACTTGGAGTTAGGTCTTTGAAAAGGTGATGAGGTTAAAGTGGAGTTGTGAAGGTGATATAATCTGATTGGTTTCCTTATAAAAAAGAGGAAATTTGGATATACAAAGAAACGCTAGTGATACACACACACACTAAAGAAAGACCATGTGGAGACACAGCAAGAACATGAACATCGACAAACTAAAGAGAAATGCTCCGAGGAAAGCAAACTTGCCAGTGCCTTGATCTTGGACTTATACTTTCCAAAGATGTGAGAAATTACATTCCTGATTTTGGAGCTAAACAGTCCACCTTTTATTGTTGTGGTTGTTGATGATGTTGTTATGACAACCCTAACATAGTGATTTACATGGAGAGAGAACACACTTCCTCAGCTACCTGCCATGTTTCTGCCTGGCTGGACGTCAAGCATTGACCAAGAATAAGCCATCATTATATCAATTTCATTCCTTCCCTCTATCTTCTTGTTTCCTCACCCTTACTCACTTGTATATCCCAATTCATGTATCAGCACTTTAATTCATGTTTCAGACTCTGCTTTCTAGAGATTCTGGGTTACTATAGCAACCTGACAAAAGGAAGCTTTTAAAACCCCACCACCATTAAAACCAAGCTCAGTTATGAATAGTAACAGAATCCCTAACATTAAAATGATACCCAGCAAATCAAATATAATTTAATATTATTTATTTATTTATTTATTTATTTTTAATTGCAGTTTTTGGCCGGGGCCAGGTTTGAACCCGCCACCTCTAGTATATGGGGCCAGTGCCCTACTCCTTTGAGCCACAGGCATCACTCAATAGTAAATAATTTATTAACAGAGAGAAATATATAGAGAACCAAATATAGAAAGAAAATTAAATATTTCATCTTGGATTCCAGATCAAAGCTGAAATATACCTTAACTACATTTAAAAAATGTATATATATGTGTATATATACTTACACATATACACACATATGCAAGCCAAGACCTTTCTTTATTTTATGCAATAGTGAAGCACTTGAACCATTTCTAACATAATCAACAAGGCAAAGAAAGTGGCATAAGAGGAAGAGGAAATAAATGATAAATTATGAAGTTGATATTATTTAAATTTCTCTGGAAGAAATCAACAATTAATCTCAAACAATCTCCTCAGTGTAAATACTAAAGAGCAAAAGGCAAAGTTATCATAATTCCCTAAGTATTTTTCATTTAGGAGACTCAGAATGCTCAATTGAAAAGGCTTTGACTATAAGGTATTTTGACAATTTTTTTGGTAGCAATAGTCAGGGAGAGGCTATTTTATATATACACAATAACAACGTACAAAATATAATGGAACACAATCAGCACAGAATGAGAGCAATAGCCAGAAGAGTAAAAAATATTGCATAGAAAACCACATGCTTTCCCTTTTCTCTAACTATACTCACACAATACTTCTGATGCCAGATAGTTGGTGATTTTTCTCACACCAAGAAATTCTCTGATACCAATTGTGTCTACTGCAATTCAATTATCACACAGACTACTAGAGTTAGTGCTGTCCTTCCAGGTTAATGGCTTAGTGCTACAAGACTACATTTCACATTAATGCCAATTACAGGTTACTCACTCTGCTTAGCTATAAACTGGGAATTCCCAAGACCCCCTTCTCAGGTTCAATAATTTCCAGTGACAGTTTACCAAACTCAGGGAAATTCTTCCTTACACTTACTAGTTTATTAGTTTATTATACAGGGTATAGCCAAGGATAGAAATGACCAGCTTGATAAAGAGGTTTCTGTTTCTATGGAGATGAGATGCACTACCCTCCCAGTAGGTGGCGATACTCACCTGCCTAGAAGCTGTCTAAACATCGCCTATTAGAGGATCTTTTAAAATGTAGACTTTATCAAATAGGCGTGATTGATTACTAAACCAATCTCCAGTCCCTCTCTTTTTCCTGAACAATTGGGTCCAGGATAAAGGTCACCCATTTGAACAAAAGAGGCTTCTACTATCCAAAAAATTCCAAGGGATTTAGGAACTCTACATCAGAACTCAGGTTTAAACACCAAATATTAAAATAAAAGATTCTCCTAGCATCACTAACACTCAGGAAATTACAAAGGTTTTAGCCACTCTGTTTCAGAATCTGAGGTGCAGAAACCAACTCTATACATCCTATTATGTCACAAATATCTAGAAGTAAGCCTAATAATAAGTATATGACATTTACACAAGGAAAATATTAAAAGTCTATGAAGGACATATAAGAAGACAGATAATTACAAAGACATTCTGTGTTATTGGAGTGACTTAAAATATTATTTTCAATAATTACAAATCTATATGAAAAAAAACTTAGTCCTTAAGAAATAAACAACCGATCAGAAGTTTAGAAGTAATTACAAAAAAGCAATATGATATTTAATATATATGAAAGTAAGAATTATAATCAGTAAAGACAATGTGAAGGGAAAAATCCTTTATTTGGTAAGCTATTTAACAAACATAATAGTACTTTTACCGTTTACCTTACAATCAAATACATTTGAAGTGGATCAACTATGTATATACTCAAATACGTTTGTAGGAGTGCCCAAACAGGGTTGAAGGTGTGATGCTGTAGAGAAAAAGACTTTCAAGGCATAACGCAAAATCCAGAATCATAACAAATACACATTTTACTACATAAAAATTGAAACTTTATGCTCATCACATTATGGTAAAATGTTTCAAGGAGAAATTTATAAGACAGGGGACATAGTTGTCACACCTATGGCTTAAAAGGACTGATTTTACAAGAGATTCTCTTTCGACTCTACAAGAAAAGTAAATGAACAAGTGATAATGGAGGAAGTTCTGCATAGAGTTAATTCAAAAGTCAAAGAAACACATGGGAAGTTGTTCATTCTCATGCGCTGCTTGCTGCATAAGGAACAGTATCGTTGATCTGCTATTGTGACAAATTCAGCAGATGAGAGTGACTTGGAGAGAAATGACAAGAGAGAAAGGAGGCGGCAGAGAAGCAGCCTCCTCTCCACTCTTTGGCATGATTTTTATGCTGTGTATGTATCTGCGTGAGTGAAATAAACAGGCCAGAATGTAGCTAGGCATGAAGTACAGTATTTTCTGGTATCTCAAGAAAAATGGCTTCCTGCCAAGCATGTGTATCTCAGCAGGAACAGTTTAAAAGATGCACCTAAGTTGGCAGGAGCTGAAAGAAGTCAGGCTGAAGCTTGGTGACATATATAACACTCATCAGCAGACTATGCAGTGGGGATAACCCACTGTAGCCGCCCACTTCCACCCCCAAAGGGAAAACGAATAGAACAAACACCACCCCCAACTCCAAATCCCTAGACGCCTGCCGTGTGGAAATCTCAAGGTGGGTGTCAGCGTTAACAGAAAGTAGCAGCAGATAAAAGACAAGTGCAGTTGCTTTCAAGTCAATAGTGAAGCATATGTGGTTTTAAAATTTCTCCACCCTGGAAATCTCCATGGAAGTTCCCAAACAATTATATAAGTATGAAAATGGGAAGAAATCAAATTGTAGAAATTACTACTCAATTTTTTTTTTTTTTTTTGAGACGGACTCTCACTTTGTCCCCACCAGTAGCGTGCCCTGGTGTCATAGCTCACAGCTCAGCCATTCTCTTGCCTCCCAAGTCAGGTTCCCACCACAACACCACCACAACACCCAGCTATTTTTAGAGATGAGGTCTTCCTGTAGCTCAAACCTGTGATCTCAGCCTCTCTTTGGGAGACCTTGGCCTCCAAAGTGCTGTGATTATAGACATGAGCCACTGTGCCTGCCCTTACCCAAATTCTTAATACAACCCCTTAGCTCTGAATATGCCAATTTTCAATTAGTAAGACTGTGTAAGACCCAAGACCCCTTCCTCTCAGGGCAGCGGCTCTTTTTGACCCTGCGCATTCTTTCTTTCTTGAAAATGTACTTTTTGTTCAACCTTTCAATAAAAATCTGCTTGCTTGGCTTATATAATATGTCCTAAAATTCTTTTTTTTCCAACAATCACCAAAAACCTGAGAATACCTCCATTTGGATGCTGATAACCCTTACAGATGGTAAAGCTCAGGTAGTTGGAGAAAATGTGCCTTATTCTTCTTTAATAGCACATCAATAATGAAGAAACTACAGAAGAGTTTTTTTTTAAAAAAAAAAACAAATATAAATTAGTCAAGTGAAATATTAACTACATAGCGGTAATTGTACACACCACAACTGTGCATTTTTCTTTATTGTCTTAACATAGTTGAGGAATAATTCTGTAAAATTCCATTAGATGTGGTATTATTGGCCCTATAACATACAGAAATGTCATATAGATATAATATGTGTGCTAATGATGTCACAAAGAAGTGAATGAAAGCCAAGCTGTAATGAGCTAAGGAAATAATGAGAGATGAAGAAATAAAAACTATAGTAATAATCTAAATTTGTTTTTAACATTAACGAATATGCATAACAACAATGGCACTGATTTAGAAAGAAACCAAAAAATGTGAACAATAATCTCTGAGTCTTTGATACCTTAAGGACATTAGGGAGACACACTCATTATGACGCCTGGTGCATCTCACTGTTCTAAGGAAGCTGTGACTCTCTGGTAACCATTATTCAGAATCACCCTTGCTGGGAGTTCTTAGAGAGGCAGAGTGTGGAGAGAATATGGAATCAGAAGAATGCAATTTTGAGAATGTTTGGAGTATAAATTGTTTGAAGCTAAATTAATTAGGAATGGCATAGCCATGGAACATCCATTCAAGTTTCTCACTGAAGGGGTTGGCCATTCATGTCCTCATTTCATTAACTAATTTAACATTAAGTTGCACTACACAGCATATAAAAGGATGATGATTCTTGGCATAAGATAGATAAATTAGTGACATCTGGACAGGAACATTAAATAAAGATGTGTACAGCGCATCTAATTGCTTTCTACATTCTTTACAAGGATGGGAAGATTCTGTGACTCTTGTCAAAGAAAAACTCTTTAGGTCAGAAATTCTGAAGAGAAAGTTTCATTTCCTGATTTTATTGACATTGAAAAAACTCAGCATGACCAAGTTCATAGGGCCCTGCTCCTTCAGTCATAGGGGCAATAACAGGTATCGAACTAGGCCAACGTGATTCTCTGATGGAAATTTGAATACTTGTTTGAGACCATAGGCATAGAAAGACATTGGAACTGAGGAACTGGAGGAGGTTGTTCTGGGAAAGACCACAACATCAAGTCCCAGAGAAAGGTTCCAAGACAATGGATTCTTATTCTTTTCTAAACCTGATCATTCTCATTTTCCTTTGGGCATGTGGGCTAATAAACTCCTCTTGCTGAAGTTTAACAAAGTCAGTATCTTTTGCTTTCTTTCATTAAGTCCTTTAATAAACTCATTTAAATATGAACATCTTATTTTATACAATCATTGTGCTTTTTCCCCAGTACAATTCAATAAGATAAAGACACTTTTCAACTTATACTGATAAATATATAATATCTGATTTTCTGTCATTATCACAATAAACACTTCCTTAAGTTTTGCCAAACTATATGCATTAAGTGTTTGCCTGGATTATCTTTGTCTTAGAATTATATAGGAGCTTTGAGTAGTAGTGTCCCACTTACTGTCTGTGTAGGAGTGTCACTGAGAATTATTTAGACACATAAGTGGTATTTAAATTGCTTTGGGGTCGTTTCTTAAAAGATTAAATTCTTGTAATATATCTTAGTTTAAATCAAACTCAAAGTTTAATATAAACATATGATAATGAAGGAAATGTATGTGTCAGAAAAGTGTAACGTGGCTCTGAGCACTCATGAAGATGACTGTGAGGATTATCTGAGTGCCGTGTTGAATCACAAGAACAGTGATTCCAGTTACCATGTCCAAACAGTGGGTATATATCTGATCACTTATTTGATCACCTATTTATGAAAAAGGATGTTCATGGAAGTCAGCAAAGTATTGGGAGTTTTAACATTAAATAACGATAAACTTAGGTTATGACTTTATGCAATTCTGGATAAAAGTGAGGAGAATCAAATTATGTAGATTTTAGTCTTGTCTTTGGCACTGCCTCTTTGACAAACATTGGTCAAGAAGATTATTTCATTCTCATATTCCTCTTTTGTCAAATGATGAGATTAATGCTTTTTATTTCACCTTTTATAAGTATATAGAAAGGGGCTTTTTTCAAAAAGAAATAACACAGACACACTTCCTAAAACATAGATTAAAAACCACAGAAAATTGTCTTTTCATAGAAGCAATGAGGATACTGGTAAAATTTATCCAAATTTTATGCAAAACTCCAAAAATTGAAGACCTTTAAAAATTGAGGAAGCATTTATTAAAGAAAAATAGCCAAATCTCAGTAAGAAAAATCTGTTTCAGGGTGTTTTAGCATGCCTTAGGCCCATCCTCCTCTCCTCGATTCACGGTGGCTTTGAAACTAACAACCTCAAAACTCCAGTAGCTAACAGCCACTGAAAATACCAGAATAGATTAGTAGCCTCCCTAAATTCTACCTCCTGAGAATTATCACTATTTGATTTTCCTGGATTCAAATGATAACAGCCTGACAACTCCATTACAGGCCTTATCTTTAATTGACCTAAATCAGAGTTCTTTCTCTGCTGACAGCCTTGTCCCTATGGAGTTTGTCAAAAAATAACCAACAGCAATTGTTTTACATCCCCCGACTGAGATGGCAATAACAGCTAAGGCTAACAAGAGGCTGATCAAAAACCAAAGGAAAAACTGAGAATGAGATGTCTATAGGGGTATTTGGAAATGCTCTCACATAGTTGTGAGAATCCAGAAGGCCTGCAGACCCACGCACAGCTATACACCTTTCTAGAAAAGATCTGAGAAAGCTCTAATTTCTTACCTCTGACTGACCTTGAGATTTTTATAAGCTGTAAGTAAAGTTTAAAGAAATGTAAACTGCCTGCTAGAGCACTTGAAGACCTGTCTTCAAACAAGAGGACTCTTTAGCAAAGGCTGGGAGACTTACCAGTTCAAGGAGATTAATGAAATTTCTGTCTATGGAATAACTCACTGCTGTGATAACGGAGCCCAGCCTTCAGTGGCCACAGATGATAAAGTATGCAAATGGTAGGAAATTAGAGCAGGAAATTCACTATTTAAGTCCATAATCACAATCAGCAGCAACAACAAATATTCTCAGTAAGGAAAATACCTGATTTCCACAGTGGACATATTATATTATTTCAACTGTCCAATTTTCAACAAAGGAGTATGAAAATGCAAAAAGAAAAAAGAGGCAAGAGTGGTACATGCATTACAAAAAGTGTAGTAGACAAAATTATCTCCTTGACATTGGCCATACTGAATAAAGGGTTTAAGTCAGCAATTTTAAGTATGTTCAAAGGACTAAACAAAGCCATGTCTAAGATTAAAGTAAAATAAGAAAGATATCTTGCAAGTAGAAAATACAGAGAGGTTATCTTTTATAAAACAAAAAGGTGAAATGAAAATTTTACTATAGTTAGTTAATAGCAGATTTAAAGCAGCAGAAGAAAGAATAGAAGATGTTAATTTTTATTAACCAAGGAAAATTCTAAGGAAAATTTTATTGCCTCAGGAAAACACTAAGAAATTAATTTTTAGAATATAGTAAAAGAAGCATCAAGGAAATTGAAAAGGTATGTGAGAAAGTATCTGACTTAAAGACAGGAATCAGAAATAGAAGCAAAAACTGTGAGAATTAAAGGGATAAATATACAATCCAATAATAACACTTGAAATGTCAAAGCCCCACTTTCAATCACACATAGAACAATTGGACAAAAGAACAAAAAGGAAACGTAACACTTGAACAGTACTATAAAGCAACTAGACCTAAACAATACTGTAAAGCCATCAGAGTGAACAAAGATCTACTCCACTAATGGAAATACCTGCATTCTCCCCAAGTGTGTGAATATTCTCTAGAATAGACTAGGTATTAGGGCAGTGATTTTCAACCAGTGTGCCGTGGCAAATCAGTGTGCTGTGAAAAGTATTTATTTATTGTTGGGGATCCATTGAGGGCGCAAAGAATTAGGTTATTGATTGTATTTTTTTTTTTTTTTTTTGAGACAGAGCCTCAAGCTGTCCCCCTGGGTAGAGTGCCGTGGCATTACAGCTCACAGCAACCTCCAACTCCTGTGCTCAAGCGAGTCTCCTGCCTCCGCCTCCCAAGTAGCTGGGACCACAGGCACCCGCCACAACGCCCGGCTATTTTTTGGTTGCAGCCGTCATTGTTGTTTGGTGGGTCCGGGTTGGGGATTCGAACCCGCCACCTCAGGTGTATGTGGCTGGCGCCTTAGCTGGTTGAACTGTAGGCGCCGAGCCCTGATTGTATTTGTTACTGTCCGTCTTATAATTGTGTCCCACCCCGCAGAAAGTGTGTTACACACATGACCTCCACTCCCCTCCCTCCTTCCCTTTCTCTACTCTCTGCTCCTTTCTACCCCCTACCCTGTTCTAGGTCATTAATTGCCCTCATATCAGAATTGAGTACATGGGATTCTTGCTTCTCCATTCTTGTGATGCTTTACTAAGAGTGATGTGTTCCACTTCTGTCTAGGTTAATACAAAGGATGTAAAGTCTTCATCTTTTTTTAATTGCTGGACAGTATTCCATGGTGTACATATACCTCATCTTATTAATCCGCTCCTGCGTTGGTGGGCATTTAGGCTGTTTCTACTTTTGAAACTTGTGAATTGAGCTCCAATAAACAGTCTAGTACAATTGTCCTTTCGGTAAAATAATTTTTTTTCTTGTGGGTGGATGCCCAGTAATGGGATTTCAGGGTCAAATGGGAAGTCTAGTTTGAGTTCTTTGAGAATTCTCCATACTTATCCAAAATGTTGTATTAGTTTGCAGTCCCACCAGCAGTGTAATAGTGTTCCTTTCTCTCCACATCCATACCAGCATCTGCAAATTTGAGATTCTGTGATGTGGGCCATTCTCACTGGGGTTAGGTCGTTCAGGGTGGTTTTCATTTGCATTTCTCTAATAATTCAGGATCATGAGCATTTTTTCATCTGTTTTTAACCATTCACCTCTCTTCTTTAGAGAAGATTGTATTAATTTCTCTTCCTGACTGATATAGGGGATTATTGGTTCTTTTTATGTTGATTAATTTAAATTCTCTTTAGATCACAGTTATAAAGCTTTGGGTCCATTCAAAATATGAAAATATCCTTTCCCATGTACAGGTTTTCTATTTGCTTTGGTTGTTGTCTCCTTAGCTGTCCAGAAGCTTTTCAGTTTAATTAAGTCCCATTTGTTTATTTTTGTTGTTGTTGCAATCGCCATGGAAGTCTTCTTCATAGTCTTTCTCCAGCCTGATATTTTCAACTATTTTTCCCATTCTTTCTTTGAGGATTTTTACTATTTCTTCCCTTAAGTTTCAGTCTTGTATCCATCTCGAATCAATTTTTGTGAGTGGAAAACAGTGAGGATCCAGTTTCAGTCTTTTAGATGTGGATATCCAGTTCTCCCAACACCATTTATTGGATAGGGATTCTTTCCCCCCTTGTATGTTCTTGTTTGGTTTATCATGTTTTATTGCCTAGGCAACAGGTGATCTTCTGGGATATGATATGTTAATCAGCATACAGCTGTATAAGATGGACACCGGAAACCTCTGCTGACCTCTTTGCCCTCAAACCCTGCAGGGTTGGGAGCATTGAACTCTCCTCAGTCCGCTTAATTTAACACACCCCTCAATCTTTCCAAATTGGGTCCCTTGGCTAAGCAGTGGCTATCCCAGAAAAGGATGTGTTGTTTGGATCTCTCCAGAAGTGGCTGCCTTTTGTCAGGTGAGCCTGAACCAGTCTTGTTCTAGGACCCTGAGGGCTGAGCCTGCAAGGCAACTTTCCCACTGTGGCTGCACCTGGCCTACAGCCAAACACTGAAACCTCCTTTGAGCCTGTGGCAGGTCAGTCCTGTCCTCTGAGAGCTATTCAAGTCACTTCCTCACTTGTCCAAGGTCTCCCAGAATTAGTCTTGCTCTAGGACCCTGAGAGCTGAGCTTGCAAGGCAGCTCTCCCACAATGGCTACATTCAGCCTGCAGTCTCCAATGAAAACTTTGCTCTGCCCCTGCACCTCAGTCCCAATATCTGGGCTCTGTTCAAAGTTGCTTGCTTACCCAAGGTCTCCCAAGGTAACTCAACTGAGAGCCTAGGTCAAAAAAACCCCACAGGGAAGGCCTTCCCTGTCTGCACATTCTCACCGCTGCTGTAGCTTCTGCCACTTGCAACCTCCTTTAGCCACGATAGCTGGTGGCTTCAGACCAAATGCAAACACTTTCCCCTTCTTCACTGCTTTTATCCTCTTCCTGTGGCCCTGAGGTCTCCCACTGCCTCCCTGGGCCCTAGAAGGGACGTTCCTGGGCAAAGCCCACAACCCTGAGGTGCTTGGAGTCTTCTCTCCCCATGTCACCATGCCGAGTTTTAAAAAAACTGTTTCTCCTCTGCCATCTTGCTCTGCCTCTGCTGTGAAAAGATTTAAAGATTATTAATTAAATTATTTTTGAAAGAAGTTCAAAACACAGCGAGTGTGCATATCATAATTAAAACTTCTTTAAATTGATAATACAAGTATACCATTGTTATAGTAAACACATGTTATGTTGTTATAATAAATAAACACTGGTTTATTTCAAAGTGGATGGGGTGTAACTAAAAAATAAGGTTCCTCAGCACATCTGTAGATGGTGTGGTCTGACAAGGACTTGGAAATGAACAACAATATACGTTGAAATCATCAAAAGTGAATGAAGTGGTACGACTTAGCAACCTCTTGTTCCTGAAGTAGTCAGGAGGTATAATTTGTACTGAACATTGCATACAGTTCTGTATAGATTTGAAATAGTGAAGAAGTAAGACACAATTACTTTTCAAATTCTAATTTTGAAAATTTCCTAGTGTATTTAATTTAAACCTGTATTTCCCTGTAAAAAGTGTGAAATGTTTATTTACTTATTTTTATTAATATTGATCTGGCATTTTTTATTTATGCTACATAGCATTCAATGAAAATGGACAAGTTTTTAGTAAACAAATGAAAATTAGAAACTTATGCTAGTATCTCAAATACAGCTTCATCCAGTACCTCAGCAACTAAATTAAAAATAATTAGTCATTAATTTATAAAGATTATTTATCATTTGGTTTCATACGCAGTAAAGAAATCCCACCACGTCCCAAGTGTGTAATTTGTCATTCCTAGAAAATTAAATAAACATTTACAATTCAGGCATTCCCACTTTTCCAAAAGTTGGTTATATATTTCAAACTTGTACTCAGTAATACTAAATAAGCAAAAATATGGATCAAATATGCAATGATATCAGATAAAGCACAGGTAGTGAGTTATGCAGTTGCAGAAATCAGTAGCTAGAAAAATGAAATCTCATACAATTGCATTATTTTATTGGCCTTCTGTGCAATTATAAAAACAATGTTTGGAGAAGAATACATAAAAGAAACTTTAAAAATTCCCCTTTTAGACAATATAGTTTCTCAGCATATTAATGATTTATCTGAAAATACAGAATTTCAAGTAATATCTCACATCAAAGAAGTAAACCTGCCTTTGGATAAATCTACTGATATCCATGGTGAACACTAACTTTTAGTATTCAGTAGATTTGTCTATAAAAAAGAAATCATAGAATAGTATTTATTTTGTCAATAACTCCAAACAACAAGAAAAGCCCAAGATATCATCAATCTGATCAATAATTAATTCTAATAACTTGTCTTGGAATTTGAGCATAAGTATTTGTGTGCATGGAGCCCCATCTGTGTCAAAAGTGTGAAAAGACTTGTTACACTTGTGCAAAAAAAGAATTCCAAATTAATTTTGCACATTGTTTTCTACACAAAGAAATGATAGTGTCAAAATCATTAATGCCAAATTACAAAAGGTCCTAGATGATACTACTAAAATTATTAATTATATAAAAAGCAGGACACTGCAATTAAGATTACTTGCAGAATTGTTTTCCTCAATGGATGCTTCTCATTGCATGCAGAAGTATGATAACTGTCTCAAGGAAGCGTTCTGTTAAGATTTTGTGAATTAAAAGAAGTATCGACTTTTTAAAAAATGCAACATTCTAAATTATGTGATTTACTTTGTGATGAGGTTTAGTATAAGAAAATTCATTTCTCAGAGGTTTTTTTCAGTGTTTAACTACTCTTACTAAGAGTATGTAGGAAAATCATAAAAAACCCACAGCGCATATCATACGGAATGGAGTAAAACTGAAAGCATTTCCACTCAGACCACTGTCACCACTGTTATTTAACATAGTCTTAACCATTGTAATCAGGCAAAAGAAGGAAATCAAGGGTATTCAGATAGGGACAGAGAATGCCAAACTCTCCCTCTTTGCAGATGACATGATCTTATACCTGGAAAACTCCAGGGACTCAACTACAAAGCTCTTAGAAGTGATCAATGAATATAGTAGCATTTCAAGATATGAAATCAACATCCACAAACCAGTAGCCTTCATATATGCCAATAACAATCAAGCCCAAAATAAAATCAAAGACTCTATTCCTTTTATAGTAGTGCTGAAGAAGATGAAATACCTGGCAATATATCCAACAAAGGATGTGAAAGATCTCTATAAAGAGAGCTATGAAACCCTGAGAAAAGAAATGGCAGATTTTAACAAATGAAGAAACATACAATGCTTGTGATTGAGAATAATAAACATCATTAAAAGATCCATACCACCCAAAGCAATCAACACATTTCATGCTATCCCCATCAATGTGCCAATATCATACTTTAAAGAACTTGAAAAAATAGTACTTGATTTCATATGGAACCAGAAAAAACCTCAACCTGCCAAAACAATTCTTATAAAAATAGTTTTGGAGTTATCACGTTACTAGACATCAGGTTATACTACAAGTCTACAGTGTCAAAACAGCCTGGTAATGGCACAAAAATAGAAATTAGATCTTTGTAACAGAATAGAGAATCGAGAGATGAACCTAGCCACATATCATCATTTGATCTTGATAAGATTAATAAAAGCATGCACTGGGGAAGAGAATCCCTATTTAATAAATGGTGCTGGGAGAACTGGTTAGTCACATGTAGAAGACTAAAACTGAACCCACACCTCTCACAACTGACAACAATTGATTCTCACTGGAGAAAAGATTCTTTCAATTTGCTATTAAATCATAACTGTATACATTTATGAGGTACAGTGTGATGATTTGATGTACAGTGTGGAATGCTTCAATCAAACTGATTAACATAACCATCATCTCACTTATTTTTTGTAGTAAGACATTTATAATTTACACTTAATTGTTTTGAAATGTACCCTTGCATTATGCATTATAGAGCAAGAGCAAGATCCACCAAATGGCTTCCTTCCTCCCTCCACTCATGCCCCGCCCCCACAGTAGAGGATTTAAACTTAAGACATGAAACAATAAAAATTATAGAAGACTGTGGGGGAAAACTCTTGAAAATATGTGCCTGGGAAAAAATTGCCTGCAATCTATGAGCCTGCAACCCCTCTGGCAATTGTAGCAACACCAAAAATAAATAACTGGGATTTGATCAAGCTAAAAAGCTTCTGCTTAGCTAAGGGCACTATAACCAAAGCAAACAGACGGCTTTCAGAATGAGGGAAAAGTTTTGCATATCTGACAAAGGCCTTATAACTAGAATTTACAGAGAACTCAAATTAATCAACAAGAAAAGAACAAACAACTTCGTTTATAAGTGGGCAAGAGACTTAAACAGACACTGCTCTGGAGATAACAGAGGAATGGCAAGTAAACACATGAAAAATTGCTCATCATCTTTAATCATCAGATAAATGCAAATCAAAAGCACCCTTAGATATAATCTGACTCCAGTAAGAATAGCCTACATCACAAAGTCCTAAATCTACAGATGTTGGCCTAGATGTGGAGAGAAGGACTTCTACACTGTTGGTGGGGATTGCAAATGACTATAACATTTATGGAAAGAAGTATGGAGTTAGCCTGGCATTGTGGGGGACACCTATAGTCCCAGCTACTTGGGAGGCTGAGGCAAGAGAATCGCTTAAGCCCAAGAGTTTGAGGTTGCTGTGAGCTGTGACGCCACAGTACTCTACCAAGGGTGACATAGAAAGACTCTGTCTCAAAAAAAGAAAAAGGAAAAAAAAGTATAAAGACTTCTCAAAGAACTAAAACTTGACCTTTCTTTTGTTCCCGCAATCCCATTACTAGGTATCTACCCAGAAGAACAAAAATCATTTTACCACAAAAATATTTGCACTAGAATGTTTACTGCAGCTCAGTTAATAATAGCCAAGGTGTGGAACAACCCAAAGGCCCATCAAACCATAAATGGATTAACAAGCTATGGTATTCGTATACCATGGAATACTATTTAGCGATAAAAAAAGATGGAGACTTTATATCTTTTATGTTTACCTGGGAGGATTTGAAACACATTCTTCTTAGTAAAGTATTTCAAGAATGGCAGAATAAATATTCAGTGTACTCAATACTAATATGAAACCAATAAATAAACCGTTACAGGCCCACACAAACGACAAAACACAAATATAGTCTAACAAGGAGAAAGGGAGAGGAGAGAGAACAGAATGGAAGGAGGAGGGTAACTAGCAGGAGGAGGAAGTTTCATTGGCAGGATCTCACCTAGTGTGCACAATGTGAGGGTGTGCAACATGCCCCCTGGGTAAAGGGCTCTTCCACAACTTAAACTTGAACTTTGCATTGAGAACAATGTAACCTAAAAATTTGTGCCCTCATATTAATTTGAAATAACAAAAGAAAGAAAAAAATACTCCTTCCATTCTCAATGTCATATTTATGTAAAATAAGCTTTTCTGCAATGAATAATAATAAAAAATTATTGATCCTGGCTAGAATCTTTTTTTTTTTTTTTTGAGACAGAGCCTCAAGCTGTCCCCCTGGGTAGAGTGCCATGGCATTACAGCTCACAGCAACCTCCAACTCCTGGGCTCAAATGAGTCTCTTGCCTCTGCCTCCCAAGTAGCTGGGACCACAGGCGCCCGCCACAATGCCCGGCTATTTTTTGGTTGTAGCCGTCATTGTTGTTTGGAGGGTCCAGGCTGAGGATTCGAACCCGCCACCTTAGGTGTACATGGCTGGCGCCTTAGCCAGTTGAGCTATAGGCGCCAAGCCAATCCTGGCTAGAATCTTTGAAGGAAGATTTAAGAGTGTGCCTATCCAAATTCAACCTTGCAAAGTAGATCTTCTAAAGAAAGTCAAGATCAGATAGCTCATCAAATGTTAAATTATCATCAACAGAAAAATAAATAAATGCAAATAAGTTTTTAAAAGAAATTTAATTGTTATCTTTTTATTACAAATTATAATACATTGTTTTGCTTTATTTGTCCCTATGATGCATTTTATTTGTGTTAATAAATCAAAAAGTTGTGCTGTTTTTAACCTTTTTCATGATCATTATTATTTGAATGTGCCACAAAAGTTCAACTATAAGCTTATAAGTGTGCTATGAGATTAAAAAGGTTGAAAAGCACTAAATTAGAAGATAGATGTTTCCAGCAGTAATAATTAAGGTTCTGTGTATAAAATTAATCCCTCAAATTAATATTTAGTATTAGTACATATTAGCTAAGGTTGATTATTTCTTAATTTTAGGCACACGTTAGCACTTCACTTGACTTTTCTTCTTCAATTGTCAAAATATTTTGAAACAAGTTCTCTCCATTTCATAGATTGGAATTCTTAGTGAAGTTAAATGTTTTTGTTGAAGTCTCATAGTTCATAAATGTTATCACTAAGACAGTAACTCAGATAATTAATTATAAAGCAAATGCTCTTATTCATTAGTTTTTGGTTTCTTGTTTTTATTCATTTCAAGACTAAGTAAATGAGAAACATCTATTAGCAAGAATCATATTTTTGCATCTGTCTTACAAGTGTTATATGAGATTTATTGGTTGAAGTAAAGTTTAGTAATTTTATAATCAAAGAAAAGTAGTGGAAATAGACTTTCTGGTTTTATTACCATGAACTCCCATCAACTCATCACTCCTGCTCAAACTGACTGAGGTTACCTGTCTTGAGAAGCTGTTTCATTTTAATATGTGTCTACTTATCTTGGAAGACACTTGAATACTACAACAATAAGCAGTATTCATATGACAAATAGAAAGAAAATCCTCAAGTAAACTTTCAGTGCCAAGTAACTAAACAAATAAATGCAATTGTAAATGGAAAATTGGCATTTCACAATGAGTCAAGATCAGGTAAAGAGTTCGTCTGGAATCTAAATTGTTTACACTGGCTTTCCCTCTAGCTGGTGATTAAGATCGTGGTTTTGATGTTGTGTTTCATATCCTTTTACCTGAACTTTTGATGTGCTGTCTTTGATCTGCTTCTTTATTTCCCCTGGAATGATTTATTCAACATCCCTTTATAGTCTCTTTTACTGGGAATCATAATATCTCTAGAATTTTAGATCTAAATCTTAGAGGTGATCTAGTCCAGTCTCACCATTTCAGAGGAAAGGTACTTGAAGCCAAGAGATGTCACAACCAACATAAATATTTATCCTCTAAAACATGAGAAGCTTTCTTCCATGTTATTTATGGAAAAGTATACCTGTTTTGATGATCAGTCTATTTTCTCTAATATGCTTTAAATGTCTAAATTGAATTTTATTTGCTTTTATTATCTAAGATTTTCTTTCTATTCTTACATTAAAATTATATTTTAGCCTGAGATATTTAGTGTTCTCTTATTATCATTCTTAAATGACAAATATGTATTCAAAACCAGCTGTCTATTAGAACGTAGGGTACAGTTCTTTTCAGTGTATTCTTCGGCGGTGAAAAAAATCTAATTTTCTAATCTTCAGAAATCTTTCAGATCTCGTAATTGAATAGATTATTGTGTGTTGTTCCTCCAGGATAAGAGTGGATATCCTCTCCTGCCTTTTCTGCCTGACGACCACTCATATACAAAAGTACATAATTTAGCAATTTGAAGCAGTCTGGGGCTCTCTTTATGTCAGGGAAATCTCATGAAAGACTGCCCCCACGACTTACATGTGCTAAAATTTCTCAATAACCTATAACTTTGCCATTAGTATTTGCCATAAATTTGATTCATAACAGTTTCTAGGTAGAGCTGTAATTGATATGAACTGTGCCTAAAAAAGATATCTGGCTTCTCATCCACACATTTTATTATGCAAAAGCTAAAACTGGGTCTTTATAACCACATAGAAAAAGTTTTAAAAAGGTAAAGAATGATTTTTGTCAGGATATAGCTCAGAAACTTCAATAGCACTGCTGTAAGACAAGATATGTGTTGTAGTCATTTCATAAACACTCATAGAACTCAAGAAGCTTTATTTACTCTTGGAGATACTTTTCCTTTTATTTCCTCTGTATGAAATAGTGAGATCTGTTCTTCATTGAATTAGCTCATATGCAAATTTTCTACATTCTGAAGTTTCTCAAGTGCAGAGAGCAAATTTTCTACATTCTGAAGTTTCTCAAGTGCAGAGATTTGAACAACAACAGTTAGCTATCCATTCACAGTTTGCCAAAAGCACCAGGCAAAGTACCGCGGAGTCGTTATAACCAGAGTGAGGGGCACCTCCAGAAATTGAGCTTTACTTCGATAAAGAATCCAGGATTATAAATAGAAATAAATTATATATATATATATATATGTATATATATATTTTTTAGAAACAGAATCTTACTTTGTTGCCCTCGGTTGAGTACTGTGGCAGCACAGCTCACAGCAACCTCCAACTCCTGGGTTTAAGTGATTCTCTTGCCTCAGCCTCCCGAGTAGCTGGGACTACAGGTGCCGGAAACAACACCCGGCTATTTTTTTGTTGCAGTTTCGCTGGGTCTGGGTTTGAACCCTCCACCCTCAGTATATGGGGCCAGCATCCTACTGACTGAGCCACAGGCACCACTTAATAGAAATGAATATTAAACAATATGAATCCAAAACACACTTGAGGCCAGGTATAATGGCCTATATCTAATCCCTGCACTTTGGGAGTCCAAGGAGAGAGGATCCCTTGAGGCTAGAGATTTGAGACCAGCCTAGACAAAATAATAAGACTCTGTCTCTAATGAAAAAATTACCCAGTTGTGATTGCACCTGTAGTCCTAACTACTCAGGAACCCTGGTGAGAGGATCAGTGAACCCAGAAGTTTGAGGCCATCATGAGCTGAGATCACGCCAATGTATCCTAGTCTGGATGACAGAGTAAGACCCTGTCTCTAAAAATGTACTCATACACGTCAACACGTTGTAGGAGGAAAGGAGCTTCTCTGTGGGCCCAAAGAGTATCTTTGTTGATACTCTAGTCTACAATTAAGTTTGCAAACTCATTGCTGAATTTCACTATGTTCACCTTCGAAGTGCTCCTGGTGGGAAGCTGTGCACCAACACCAGCACCTAGTCCACCCTTCAAAGCAATTTTGGAATGTTTTTCTGGAATGGCTATTAGAGCTGTTGTCTTATTACCCTTGATATCCTCATATCATCAAAATGTCTTCTTTTCAATATTTTCTTTATCTTCAGGGAAAAAAAAAAGTCATTCGGGGGAAAGATCAGGTGAGTAGGGAGGGGTATTCCAATACAGTTATTTGTTTACTGGCTATGAACTCCCTCACAAGCAGTGCCCTGTGAGCTCTTTGCTTTTGTTCGTCACTGAGTTCCTTCAGGACCATTTTTGCACAGAACTTTCTCATGCAGGATTTTCAGTTAAGACTTTCCTGTTTCTCTATTGATGTTTTCATGGTCTGCTATGCTTCTCGCAGATAGCTGACAATTTTGATGCACAATTTAACAGATTTTTGCAATGTTTTTGTCAGTTTTTCTTGTTACCAGCCACCCTGGCCTCTCTTCATCTGTGACACCTTCTCGCCCCTCAAAAAGCTTTTAATCTGTTTGTACAATGCCATTTTCTTTTTTCTTTTTTTTTTTTTTTTTGAGACAGAGCCTCAAGCTGTCCCCCTGGGCAGAGTGCCGTGGCATTACAGCTCACAGCAACCTCCAACTCCGGGGCTCAAGCGAGTCTCCTGCCTCCGCCTCCCAAGTAGCTGGGACTACAGGC